>CM042244.1:14988782-15061282 GCA_023566225.1 Romanogobio albipinnatus
TGGTTTTCTATTGGTGGATCAGTAAAAGGCAGTAAACATGTCATCAGAGATGTCTTTGCAAGAGAAAGGGAATAATCTTTATTTATTTAGATTAAACATTACAAGGGCACATTAATTGAAAATAAAATAAATAATGATGTGCATGGAAAATAATTTATAATAACTACTGCAAGATTCCATAGAAAAATAAGAATTGTAAATTTTGATTTCATGGTGACCTTAAAAGGTAGGGACACACCAAACTAACACCAAAAAACAAAGCCTCGCGTCGGGGGAAAAAACACACCTGAACACACCAAAAGGACTACAGGCGACTGTCAAATAGCACATGCTCTACTCCTGCATGTAAAGGAGATAACTGTCTATGTAAGCAGATATATTCGTCTATAGTCGTCATTTAAAAAGGGACAGCGAAGCTAAGGACTTGTCCACACAAACACAGGTATTTTCAAAACAGGATTTTCTATGTGGTTTGGCCGTTTGTCCACACATAAACACAATATTCGGACACTGAAACCAAACTTTTTTGAAAACTCCTGCCAGGGTACACATTTTTAGAAACTTCGGTTTCAGTGGTGTCGCGTGGACGGTGAAACCGGAGATTTTAGCTTGTTGCATCAGAACCGGAAATAACCCTTTTCCAGGCTTCTGATCGGCCAACATGGCTTTACGGTTAGGGTTATATTGCCACCTGTTGATTTGGCATGCTCTTGATAGCGCTTCATAGCGTGTTTTGCATTTTTACGTGGACGTGATTTTTTTTTTTTTTTAAAGGAGGGGGAAACTCTGTTTATAAAAATACCAGTGTACGTGTGGACTAGGCCTAAGACTGCAGGTATACAAACCATAAACAAAGCAGTGCTTGCTTACCGTTTTAAATATCAATCACGCTGATCACATTCTTTATTCCACTCTGCTCATGTCATTATGAAAATATTTGCGCAGTGCTGCTCAGGTAAGATTTATAATCAGGTAAAATTATAACAGCCTTCTGTCTGTTCACTTTTGCTCTTATTCTCGAGCACTGACTCATTCGCTAAGCCGAACAGCCAATCAGAGTTCTCTCTCTCTCTCACCGACGGCCCGGCGCCGATTCTACATGTTGAACGGCCAAAAAAAACCTGATGGCGACCAACTAGAGCCAACGGTGCGGAACGCAATGAAAAAATTAAGTCGGCCGACGCTCAAATACGGCCCAACGTTGCCTGACGGCCAAGCTTGGTGTGTCCCTGGCTTAAGACAAAGTAATATTTGCTAAATATTACCAAATCCATGTTAAGCAATGGTATAGGAACTTCATAACTCGGTAATAGATGCTTAGAGTAGTTATTGGATCTGCACAACTTTATGCTTTGAGTTTTAGTTAAGCATGACCTATTATGGCAATGCAGAATGCCATTTAATTAATTAGATAAAAGTTGATGATAAAAATCCAAAAGAAACATCTCAATGAGAAAACCAGGGAGAAAATCACTCACTTGAAGTCCATAGCCTGATTTATGGTGTACATTAGAGCTTGTTATATCTGATCGTTCCTCTTTTGACCTGGTTGGCCAAACAGACACACATATTGTTAAATAACTTATTTAATTTAAGTATGCGGTTTCTCAAATAAAGAACACAGATTTATGCCAGTAAATAAAACAATTTACAAGCACATTAAAGGAACATGCTGACTTTTTGGGACTTTAGCTTATTCACTGTATCCCCCAGAGTTAGATAAGTCCATACATACCACTCATCTCTGTGCGTGCCATAACTCTGTCTGACGCACCCACCGCTAGCCTAGTTTAGCACAAAGACTGGAGGTAAATGGCTCCAGCTAGCCTATTGCTCAATAAGTGACAAAATAACGCCAACATTTTACTATTTACATGTTGTGATGTGTATAGTTACATCGTTTACTAAGACCGACGGAAAATTAAAAGTTGCGATTTTCTAGACCGATATGGTCGTAATGATCAAGGAACTTTGCTGCCGTACCATGGGTGCAGCAGTGCAATGATATTACACAGCGCCTGAAAATAGGCTAACTTCCGTTAACATAACCAGCGTGACAACCTGCTTGCACAGGGAGCGTGCTGGGGACTATTTTCAGGCGCTGCGTAATATCATTGCAAATGTAAATAGGAAAATGTTGCCGTTATTTTGTCACTTATTGAGTAGTAGGCTAGATGGAGCCGTTTAATTCCAGTCTTTGTGCTAAGCTAGGCTATCGGTGGGTGCGTCAGACAGAGTTATAGCACGCACGGAGATGAAAACGGTATGTATGGACTTCTCGAACTCTGGGGGATACAGTGATTAAGCTAAAGTACCAAAAAGTCGGTGTTCTCCTTACATTTTTTTATTTGTACCTATGCTTCCGGTCCTCCTCATCAGAGCTTGAACTCCTCTTTCTGTGCCTTTTCTCCTTCCTCCTCTCTTTCTCCTCTCTTTTGTCCTTTTTCCGTTTCTTCTTTTTCTCCTTCTCAAGATTGTGACGCAACTATAGGGGTAGAAAACAAAAATGTCACAGACCAGTGTTGTCATGGTTGAAACTGCATTCAGAATTCAACTAACAATGCCTTTTAAATTCCAATTAAATTACTGTATTTGAATTCAAATTCCTGTTTTAATTTTAAATAGAAAGGATTACGGAGACAAATAAAAAACAACAGTCTGTTCGTTTATTTTGTGAACCAGAGTGAAATAAAATTTCCCAAAAATCCATTAACTGTTCAATTTCTTGGATTGCAATTGGTTAAATTCCTATTCCTTCTAATTCAATTTCCAGCGCACCTTCCTGTAAGGTGTGACCAGTTAATGTCAAATTCCAAATAATTAATTAAAAGTGAGTTAACTCCTCAATTCTGAGCACTAAATATCATGCAATGTATACTACTCACCATCTTTTGGATTTCTTTCATTTTAACAGGATTTGTAAGAACTCCTCTCTTCTTCTCTTCCTCTCGTTTGCTGAAAACAAACAGGGATTTTACTTACTGTAAATATTGTATTTTACCAGCACTTGAAGGAATATTTCCAGACCCAGATAAATACAAGCTAAAGCTACACATAATTGTAACTTTAAAACAGTTGTTTAACCTTGCTAACAGGTTGTACACGTATTGTACACGTATCTGTAACAAGCATTTTTGTTAGAAGACTTTCAGTTTGACACACATACAGGTGAAATTCGAAAAATTTGAATATCGAGCAAAAGTTTATTTTATGTCAGTAATTCAACTTAAAAGGTGAAACGAATATATTATATAGACTCATTACACGCAAATTGAGATATTTCAAGCCTTTGTTATAATTTTGATGATTATGGCTTACAGCTTATAAAAACCCCAAGTTCAAAATCTCAGAAACATGAAATCACTACAAAAAAAGGATTTTAAAGAAATGTCAGCCCTCTGAAAAGTATAATCCTGCATATGTTCTCAGTACTTGGTTTGGGCCCCTTTTGTATGAATTACTGCAGCGTGGCATTGATGCTATCAGCCTGTGGCACTGCTCAATAGCGACCTTCAGCTCTTCTGCATTGTTCGGACTCATGTCTCATCTTTTTCTTGGAAATTACCCATAGATTCTCTATGGGATCCAGGTCAGGGGAGTTTGCTGGCCAGTAATCCCATGGTCATTGAAGCAGGTTTTGGTACTTTTGGCAGTGTGGGCAGGTGCCAAGTCCTGCTAGAAAATGAAGTCAGCATCTCCATAAAGCTTGTCTGCTGAAGGAAGCATGAAGTGCTCTAAAATGTCATGCTTTGACTCTAGACTTAATAAAGCACGGTGGACCAACACCAGCCGGTGACATGGCTCCCCAAACCAACACAGACTGTGGAAACTTCACACTAGCTTCAAGCATCTTGGATTGTGTGCCACTCCATTGTTCCTCCAGACTCTGGGACATTGGTTTCCAAATGAGATACAAAACTTTCTCTCATCAGAAGAGAGGACTGGACCACTGAGCAACAGACCAGTTCTTTATTTCTTTAGCCCAGGAAAGACGCTTCTGACGACATTTGAAGCCCATGTCCAGGATCCGTCTCTGTGTGGTGGCTCTTGATGCAGTAACTCCAGCCTCAGTCCACTCCTTGTGAAGCTCCCCCACACAATTGAATGACCTTTTCCTGACAATCCTCTCCCGGCTGCGGTCAGCCCTGCTGCTTGTGCACCTTTTTCTTCCACAATTTTCCCTTCCACTTAACTTTCTATTAAATGGTTAGTTCACCCAAAAATGAAAATTCTGTCATTAATTACTCACCCTCATGTTGTTCGACACCCGTAAGACATTCGTTCATCTTCGGAACACAAATGAAGATATTTTTGTTGAAAGCTGATGCTGAGAAAGGCTTCAGACAGGCCTCCATAGGGATTCAGTGCATTTGCACTCACAAGACCCCAAAAAAGGCACTAAAAACGTCGTTACAAAGTCCATCTCACTACAGTGACTCTACAATAATGTTAGGAAGCGACGATAATAGTTTTTGAGCGAAAAAAAAAAATCAAAATAACGACTTTATTCCATCGATGCAGAAGAACTTGACTGCCACTTCAATGCCATCGGACGGAACCAACAAACTTTCTCCTGCAATTTAACCTCGGAAAGACTTCTACAGCTCAGGCTAAATGCAAGTAAAGTATGAAACAGAAATCGCTGTGTAGTGAGAAAAACTGTAAACTCTTTGTTCAGACAAAGAAGTTTATTAATGGTGGTTCTTCCAAAAGGTTCTAGACTTTCTGCATAACTTCATCCATCTGTTCTGTTGAGCTCCCTCCAAAGATTCTCTATTGGGTTTAGGTCTGGAGACTGGTTAGGCCACGCCAGAACCTTGATATGCTTCTTACAGAGCCACTCCTTGGTTATCCTGGCTGTGTGCTTCGGGTCATTGTCATGTTGGAAGACCCAGCCTCGACCCATCTTCAATGCTCTAACTGAGGGAAGGAGGTTGTTCCCAAAAATCTCGCAATACATGGCCCCGGTCATCCTCTCCTTAATACAGTGCAGTCGCGCCCTGTACCATGTGCAGAAAAACACCCCCAATGCTTCAGAGTAGGGATGGTGTTCTTGAGATGGTACTCATCATTCTTCTTCCTCCAAACACGTTTAGTGGAATTATGACCAAAAAGTTCTATTTTGGTCTCATCTGACCACATGACTTTCTCCCATGACTCCTCTGGATCATCTAAATGGTCACTGGCAAACTTAAGACGGGCCTTGACATGTGCTGGTTTAAGCAGGGGAACCTTCCGTGCCATGCATGATTTCAAACCATGACGTCTTAGTGTATTACCAACAGTAACCTTGGAAACGGTGGTCCCAGCTCTTTTCAGGTCATTGACCAGCTCCTCCCGTGTAGTTCTGGGCTGATTTCTCACCTTTCTTAGAATCATTGAGACCCCACAAGGTGAGATCTTGCATGGAGCCCCAGTCTGAGGGAGATTGACAGTCATGTTTCGCTTCTTCTATTTTCTAATGATTGCTCCAACAGTGGACCTTTTTTCACCAAGCTGCTTGGCAATTTCCCCATAGCCCTTTCCAGCCTTGTGGAGGTGTACAATTTTGTCTCTATTGTCTTTGGACAGCTCTTTGGTCTTGGCCATGTTAGTAGTTGGATTCTTACTGATTGTATGGGGTGGACAGGTGTCTTTATGCAGCTAACGACCTCAAACAGGTGCATCTAATTTAGGATAATAAATGGAAGGAGGTGGACATTTTAAAGGCAGACTAACAGGTCTTTGAGGGTCAGAATTCTAGCTGATAGACAGGTGTTCAAATACTTATTTGCAGATGTATCATACAAATAAATAGTTAAAAAAATCATATATTGTGATTTCTGGATTTTTTTTTTTTAGATTTTAGATTATGTCTCTCACAGTGGACATGCACCCACGATGACAATTTCAGACCCCTCCATGATTTCCAAGTGGGAGAACTTGCAAAATAGCAGGGTGTTCAAATACTTATTTTCCTCACTGTATGTATCGTATTATGTATCCATTACGTCCGTATGTTTAATGTTAGTTTTAGTCTTGTTCCGTGATTTAGTTATTAAAGTTTGTGCACAATATACAGGTGCTGGTCATGTAATTAGAATATCATCAAAAAGTTGATTTATTTCACTAATTCCATTCAAAAAGTGAAACTTGTATATTGTATTAATTCATTACACACAGACTGATACATTTCAAACATTTATTTCTTTTAATTTTGATGATAACAGACAACTAAGGAAAATCCCAAATTCAGTATCTCAGAAAATTAGAATATTGTGAAAAGGTTCAATATTGAAGACACCTGGTGCCATACTCTAATCAGCTAATTAACTCAAAACACCTGCAAAGGCCTTTAAATGGTGTCTCAGTCTAGTTCTGTAGGCTACACAATCATGGGGAAGACTGCTGACTTGACAGTTGTCCAAAAGACGAAAATTGACACCTTGCACAAGGAGGGCAAGACACAAAAGGTCATTGCAAAAAAGGCTGGCTGTTCACAGAGCTGTGTCCAAGCACATTAATAGAGAGGCGAAGGGACGGAAAAGATGTGGTAGAAAAAAGTGTACAAGCAATAGGGATAACCGCACCCTGGAGAGGATTGTGAAACAAAACCCATTCAAAAATGTGGGGGAGATTCACAAAGAGTGGACTGCAGCTGGAGTCAGTGCTTATAGAACCAATATGAACAGAGAGTTTCAGCTGTCGCTTGTGTCAAGCCACTCTTGAACAACAGACAGCATCAGAAGGGTCTCGCCTGTACTAAAGACAAAAAGGAAAAAAAGTGGTCCAAAGTTATGTTCTCTGATGAAAGTAAATTTTGCATTTCCTTTGGAAATCAGGGTCCCAGAGTCTGGAGGAAGAGAGAAGAGGCACACAATCCACGTTGCTTGAGGTCCAGTGTAAAGTTTCCACAGTCAGTGATGGTTTATAATAATAACTTTAATAATAACTTTATTTTATATAGCGCCTTTAAAGGCAACTTCTCAAAGCGCTGTACATAAGAACATAAAAACCTCAACAGAATATAACAATATGTGCATATATTATATATATATATATATATATATATATATATATATATATATATATATATATATATATATATATATATATATATATATATATATATATATATATATATATACACACACACACACACATATATACATATACATACATGCACACATTCACATACATGTACATACATACAAAAACACACACGCATATATATGAAAATAAATAGTACAAAAAGAAAATATAATACAACTAAAAACAACTTAAAATAAAATTACACAAACGCTTCCCTAAACAAGTATGTTTTTAAGCTGGATTTAAAAATGTGCAAGGAATTTGCATTTCGTAACTCTACAGGCAAGGAATTCCAGAGTTTAGGCGCAAGATTCGAAAAAGCCCTATCACCCATAGATTTTAGGCGAGTTACAGGGACCGATAAAAGACCTGCATTGATGGATCTAAGATTTCGAACTGGGGTGTATGGTGTCAAAAGGTCAGTCAAATATTGTGGTGCAAAATTGTTTAGTGCTTTGTAGGTCAGAAATAATACTTTAAAATCAATACGGAATTTAACTGGCAGCCAGTGCAGTGATTTAAGAATAGGTGTAATATGCTCTCTTACACTAGCTCCAGTTAAGATGCGTGCAGCGGAATTTTGTACCAACTGTAATTTGTTGAGATTTGTCTTTGAAATTCCAGCCAGCAAGGAGTTACAATAATCAATGCGCGAAAAGACAAATGTGTTAATTAGCTTTTCAGCCACAGTAAAAGTTAACATTGGGCGCAATCTGGCGATATTTCTGAGGTGAAAGAAAGATACTTTAATAGTGTTTCTAACCTGTAAGTCGAACGTTAGGTTGGGATCAAGTATCACCCCCAGATTTTTTAATTTGTCTTTAAACTGTACAATGGAGTCATCCACCTGTAAGGATGGCAGCTCCATTCTACGTAACTGATGTGGTGAACCAATCAGCATGACTTCGGTCTTATCACTGTTTAGGCAAAGAAAGTTCTCAGACATCCACTTCTTTACCTCAGAGATACTTTGAGACAGAGTTGAAATCTCAACATTTACATCAGATTTTGAGTGTACATATATCTGCGTATCATCAGCATAAAAATGAAAGTTAAGACCAAGCGACCTTAAAAGCTGACCTAGGGGAAATATATACAGACTAAAGAGTAATGGACCAAGTATTGATCCTTGAGGAACACCTGATTTCACAACCCCGACTTCAGATCTTGAACCCCCCAATACAACAAATTGTTTACGGTCGGAGAGATAAGACTTGAACCAATTCAAAGCAATCTCAGAGACACCAAAAACATGCTCAAGACGTGAGAGTAAAGTACAATGATCAATGGTGTCGAATGCTGCACTGAGATCAAGTAGAATCAATATAGATATATGCCCAGAGTCTAAGGCAATTAACAAATCATTTAAAACCCTTACCAGTGCTGTTTCAGCACTGTGCAACTTACGGAAACCAGACTGAAGGGGCTCAAATAGTCCGTTAACAGTCATGTGAGCTCTTAATTGAGAAGCCACAACTTGTTCTAAGATTTTAGAAAGAAAAGGAAGGTTAGAGATGGGTCGAAAATTTGTAAGGTTCTCAAAATCAGCATATTTAAACAAACTAGTTGGTATGGGGTCAACAACAGAAGTGGGTGCCATGTCATCTGCTGGCGTTGGTCCACTGTGTTTTCTGAGGTCCAAGGTCAACGCAGCCGTATACCAGGAAGTTTTAGAGCATTTCATGCTTCCTACTGCTGACCAACTTTATGGAGATGCAGATTTCATTTTCCAACAAGACTTGGCACCTGCACACAGTGCCAAAGCAACCAGTACCTGGTTTAAGGACCATGGTATCCCTGTTCTTAATTGTCCAGCAAACTCGCCTGACCTTAACTCCATAGAAAATCTATGGGGTATTGTGAAGAGGAAGATGCGATATGCCAGACCCAACAATGCAGAAGAGCTGAAGGCCACTATCAAAGCAACCTGGGCACTCATAACACCTGAGCAGTGCCACAGACTGATCGACTCCATGCCACGCCGCATTGCTGCAGTAATTCAGGCAAAAGGAGCCCCAATTAAGTATTGAGTACATGCTCATACTTTTCATGTTCATACTTTTCAGTTGGCCAAGATTTCTAAAAATCCTTTCTTTGTATTGGTCTTAAAGGGTTAGTTCACCCCAAAATGAAAATGATGTCATTAATTACTCACCCTCATGTCGTTCGACACCCGTAAGACATTCGTTCATCTTCGGAACACAAATGAAGATATTTTTGTTGAAAGCTGAGACTGAGAAAGGCCTCAGATAGGCCTCCATAGGGATTCAGTGCATTTACACTCACAAGACCCACGACGCATGCGCGAGAATATGACGCAGAACCGGTGTTCGGACACGTGACACAGAAGCGAGGAGATTTGTTTACAACGAGAAGAGGAAGACGCGCCGTATCTAAGCTGTTGAATTCTACATTGATCGTGCTTTAGGTCTCAGCGCAGAGCTCAAAATGGGACTAAAGTGTGTATTTCATGGATTCCCGAACGCCGGTTCTGCGTCATATTCTCGCGCATGCGCCGTGGTGCTTCGTGAGTTCACGGCAGAGACAGACAAGGAAGACAAGAACTTGTGGAATAAAGACGTTAGTTTGATTTTTTATTTTGCTCAAAAACTATTGCCGTCGCTTGGTAAAATTTTTGTAGAGCCACTGTAGTGAGATGGACTTTGTAACAACGTTTTTAGTGCCTTTTATGGGTCTTGTGAGTGTAAATGCACTGAATCCCTATGGAGGGCTTCTGAGGCCTTTCTCAGCATCAGCTTTCAACAAAAATATCTTCATTTGTGTTCCGAAGATGAACGGATGTCTTACGGGTGTCAAACGACATGAGGGTGAGTAATTAATGACAGAATTTTCATTTTTGGGTGAACTAACCCTTTAAGTAATATTCTAATTTTATGAGATACTGAATTTGGGATTTTCCTTAGTTGTCTGTTATAATCATCAAAATTAAAAGAAATAAACATGTAAAATATATCAGTCTGTGTGTAATGAATGAATATAATATACAAGTTTCACTTTTTGAATGGAATTAGTGAAATAAATCAACTTTTTGAT
This sequence comes from Romanogobio albipinnatus, assembly GCA_023566225.1. NCBI lineage: Eukaryota > Metazoa > Chordata > Actinopteri > Cypriniformes > Gobionidae > Romanogobio > Romanogobio albipinnatus. Next base: position 14,998,908 of record CM042244.1, read on the forward strand.
GATATTCTAATTATATGACCAGCACCTGTATGTTTGGTCCTGACTTCCTGCCTGCAAACAAATTGTCCCTTAAATGATCGATCTTGCTGATGCTCTCTAAGCGCTTAGGTAAATTCAAAGAAATAATTATTTTTCTGTGGCCATGAAAAATTAGCCTGGCTCCGCCCTCCTACGTACTTCCGCTCAATTTTCACTTTCCTTCAGTACTCCGTCTGGGACTGCTGTATATGCTTACGTTTTCTCCCGAACAATTTTTTACCGGTCCAATCAGCGAACAGAGGGTGTGGCTGAGAGCAATGATGTTGATGTTGTGCGCTAGTTTGAGTTGTAGTTCAGTAATGGCGGCGGTGAAAGATGCGAGTGTGGCACTGGCACCGCTGACGAATGTCCAGAAGTTAAAGCCGGAGTGTGGTGAGGTGGACGAGCGAGCGAGATCGGTGTGCGTGATTGAGAATGAGACACACCGGCAGTGTTGCCAAGTCCGCGGTTTTCCCGCGGAATTGGGCTAATTCAACACAGTTGCCGCGGGCTGTTTTTCATGTCCGCGGGTTGAAGCGACCCCAATTATATGATATTTAGCCCCGGGAATGCGAATTTTAGTAGGTAACCATGCCAAAAAAACACATATTTAACCCACAAATGCGATTTTTACTGGAGATTCCCCCCTTAAACGAGATTGGGCTTGTTTTGGGCTAGTTTTGAGTAGCAATTGGGCGGGTTTTGTTGTGAAAACCTGGCAACCCTGCACACCGGTCTCGAGTCTTCTCATGAGGGAGAACGGAGGCATATAAGCATCTTTCAGCTCGCTCCATTAGTGGTGAAGGAGTTGGCTGAAGCCATCCGTCTCCCACCACCCGCAAAAAAAAAAAAAATTACCGACTGCTTTTGACAAACACCAAGGTCGTGTGGTAATGTAATTGTTGTCCGAATCCACATCTCTGAGTTTTCAAGAATATATCACTTCAAAATTCACTGTTTATATCCTTTTTAGACCCCTGCAGAGCACCGTGCGGTTGCATGCCCTATAATTTGGATGCATTTCTAGACTTGTATTTCTTTAAACGCTGGAAAGTGTTTACAAGAGCAAAATATTTCATCACCGCTCAAAAAATAAAACATTTCAGAATAAAAGAAGAAAAGCATGTAAACATTTGAATTGGGCTGTTATTTACGGCAGCATTTATTCAAGCGTATGACATTTTATTTACAGCATTTACAGCATGTTATGATTGCACGAGATATGCACCACGAGAGCAGCGCGTTCCGATCACAAAACTCTCCTCTCCACCGTGAATAAATAACAATCCGAATGCACAAGGTTTTATCACTGACACTGTGAGAATCAAAGGCGAACGGAGCATGACATACGTCACGACCAAACGTTAGCGATTGGTTATGAGATCCAGAGTGACTCTTGGCAGATCCAATAGTTTTAAACTTCAACAGAGTACCTGCCCTCAAAGAAGTAAACTCTTGTCAATGGAGAGTGGCCAGACTCTCCATGTACGAGAGTCTAGTAAGACCAGGCTAATGAAAAATATCCTTATCTAAGAATTAAATTAATAATCAATACTGAACATCCTAATGACGAACTGATTGAATGATTGTAACGGATTCAAATATTCATAACTAATATTTATATATTTAATATTAATGTTATAACTTATCATAATGAATAATCATAATAAGTTATGAATAATTATTAATATTTCCCTTCAGAGCTAATTCATTAAGTAATTACCTTTTGAGGCTTTCCCTCCTTGTGGAGGGTGTCAATGATGGTTTTCTGCACAACTGTCTGGTCAGCAGTCTTCCCCATGATTGTGAATTCTACTGAACCAGACTGAGAGACCATATAAAGGCTCAGCAACCCTTTGCAGATGTTTTGGATTAATTAGCTGATTAGAGTGTGACACTTTGAGCCTACAATGAGCCTTTTCACAATATTCAAATTTTTGGGGGTTTTCATAAGCTGTAAAGCCATAATCATTCAAATTATAACAAATAAAGGCTTGAAACATCTCACTTTGCATAAAATGAGTCTATATAATATATTAGTTTCACCTTTTAAGTTGAATTACTGATATAAATGAACTTTTGCACGATATTCTAATTTTTCTGTATATACAGAACAAATACAGCATTGTTTTTTGAACCAAATGCAAGTCCAATAGATGGAGTGCAATAGAATGGGAGCAACATAATTCTGATTTTTCTAAACTGCAGTATGTAAAGTGTGTTGGAACCAGCATTGACAGACATTTTTAAAGACATGGGCCAAAGTTTGTTCATTATTAAACCACTCATTAAAAAAAAAGAACATGAAGCTATTTTACATTTTGGTTTCCCCCACCTGCTGTACCAAAATATACAGAACCGTGACTTCAAACCCAAGGTATGCACCAAACCGACATTTTTGTGTATCGTTACAAACCTTCTAGGTAAAAATAAAAATACACCATTCACACCATTCCAGCTTACCGGATCTCAAAAAGAGGGTCTTCTCTGATCTTAGCAGCCATGTCATTGGTAGAGGCAGAACCTGTGGGGTTAAATATGGAACCAGGCAGAAGACCGGTCTCAGCTGATGGACCGCTCTCAGGCTCCTCATACTGCTGGGTGATCTGCTTATCAATGGGGCGACCCAGAAGGTATTCATCCCGAGAGATCTGGCCCGATGGACCCTGGTACATCCAGTCCAAACGGTCGTCTTTCTTCCTACAATAGTGAGAGATTTGATATTACATTACAGGCCTAAACCACTGTTTGTTATTATTACACTGTTTGTTATTATTACAAGGACAAAGTATGTTATAATATTTTGTTTGGGGGTAAACAGGGGCAAAATTAACGCAGGATGAAGGCAACAAAGCGATTTTCTCAGAGCCCTGACTCCATTTGCATTCCAAGCTATGACAGCACATTCAGCACGCAACCCTTGACAGAGCCGTCAAATATCACGTTATTTAGTCATGGTTTCCCATGGTTAGGTCCGGAACGCAGTTTTCGAGTACTGCAAGTAAATTACTAAAGCTGTACTTGTTTGTTTCTCCTTTAATGTGTCACAGTAATGATCAATCTACAGGTTATTTAGTGCTGTAACACACCCTGAAGGTTTGTCTTGTCAGAGTTTTTCAGTAAATCATGTTTTACCCCCCCCCCCCCCCCCCCCCCCGCCCCATAGAGGAAAATAAGTATTTGAACACCCTGCTGCTTTGCAAGTTCTCCCACTTGGAAATCATGGAGAGGTCTGAAATTGTCATCGTAGGTGCATGTCCACTGTGAGAGACATAATCTAAAAAATTATTTTTTTTACTATTTATTTGTATGATACAGCTGCAAATAAGTATTTGAACACCTGTCTATCAGCTAGAATTCTGACCCTCAAAGACCTGTTAGTCTGCCTTTAAAATGTCCACCTCCACTCCATTTATTATCCTAAATTAGATGCACCTGTTTGAGGTCGTTAGCTGCATAAAGACACCTGTCCACCCCATACAATCAGTAAGAAACAAACTACTAACATGGCCAAGACCAAAGAGCTGTCCAAAGACAATAGAGACAAAATTGTACACCTCCACAAGGCTGGAAAGGGCTACGGGGAAATTGCCAAGCAGCTTGGTGAAAAAAGGTCCACTGTTGGAGCAATCATTAGAAAATGGAAGAAGCTAAACATGACTGTCAATCTCCCTCAGACTGGGGCTCCATGCAAGATCTCACCTCGTGGGGTCTCAATGATCCTAAGAAAGGTGAGAAATCAGCCCAGAACTACACAGGAGGAGCTGGTCAATGACCTGAAAAGATCTTATTCAACTCTGTACACGTTCACTAAAAACATATCCGACTGTGTTTACCCGAGTACTCGCCAGGACGTGCATTTTTACAGATTTTTTACCATTCAAACCCAATAATCCGCGAACCTGGCGTCGCAATCTGTCTGAGTGAAAGGCGTGTGCGCGCCTGAAAGGCGTCTGAGTGCGCTTCAGGTCTGATTATACAGATCCACTTTTGCGGCACGACTGAAACGTGGTGTTGTGACACTTCCCCTCATGTGTATCGCTGCGTCCCAATTGGCATACTATCCGTACTAAGTAAGTAAGTAATCCTTTATTTGTCCCACAGTGGGGAAATTGCATTTAGCAACAGCAGGGGTACAATGGAAAAATAGTATCACAAATATTAAGAAAAAGAAAAACCTAAAATAAACTAGTAATAAATAAAAATAAAAAATAAAAATATGCTAACAATATTGCACCGTTTCGGGAATTACACAGTTAAATGGCCCATTACTAAAATATTATAAAAATATACAAATAAAAATATTGCTACAGTAGAAAAGAGTTTCATGCTAACAGTGTTCATTGTGCAGTCTGACTGCAGCAGGAAGAAAAGACCTTCGGAATCTCTCCTTCACACACCGAGGGTGGAGCAGTCTGTGACTGAAGCTGCTCTCCAGAGCTGACAGAGTGTCCTGCATGGGGTGTGATTCATGGCCCCGCATAGATGACAATTTTGCCAGGACCCTTCTGTCACCCACCTCCCTCACTGAGTCCAGAGGACAGCCCAGGACAGAGCTGCACTTCCTGATGACCTTGTCCAGCTTCCTCCTCTCCTTCTCAGTGATACTGCTGCTCCAGCAGACCACACCGTACAGGATAGCTGATGCCACCACAGAGTCATAAAAAGTCTTCAGGAGTGCCCACTGCACTCCAAAAGACCTCAGTCTCCTCAGGAGGTAGAGCCTGCTCTGTCCCTTCCTGTATAATGATTCTGTATTGAGAGTCCAGTCCAGTTTATGGTTCAAGTGAACACCCAGGTACTTGTAAGAGTCCACTCTCTCAATGTCAATTCCCTGGATGTTCACTGGTGGGGGAGCAGACCGGTGTCTGCGGAAATCCACCACCATCTCCTTAGTCTTCCCTGTATTTATAAGGAGGTGGTTTGGCCGACACCAGTCCACAAAGTCCTGCGTCACTCCTCTATACTCTGTGTCGTCGTCGTCGCTGATCAAGCCAACGACGGCAGAGTCATCAGAGAACTTAATCAGGACACAGCCGTCAGTGTTGTGTCTGAAATCTGCCGTGTAGAGGGAGAAGAGGAAGGGCGCGAGCACCGTGCCCTGGGGAACACCCACACTGCAGGTCAGGGGGTCAGATACACAGTCCTATGCTCTCACAAACTGGGTCCTGTTTGTCAGGTAGTCCAGGATCCACTCAGCCAGATGACAATCCACTCCAGTCCATACCAGCTTGTCTCTCAGAAGCACCGGCTGGATGGTGTTAAATGCGCTGGAGAAGTCAAAGAATAGAATCCTCACAGTGTTGCCGGGCTTCTCCAGATGAGTTAGAGCACGGTGTTGTAGAAAAATCACCGCATCCTCCACTCCAATCCCAGAACGGTAGGCAAACTGCAACGGATCCATCACTGAGCTCACCTCTGAGCGTAGGTGGCCCAGGACCAGTCTCTCCAGTGTCTTCATCAGATGTGACGTGAGAGCCACCGGCCTGAAACTGCAGAAGTCCCTTGAGTGCGTTGTCTTGGGCACTGGTACTACACAGGAGGTCTTCCATAACTGAGGTACCACCCTCAGCTTGAGGCTCAGGTTGAAGACATGCGCAATGATCCCACACAGTTCATCTGCACAGGCTTTCAGCAGCCTGGAGCTGATGCCGTCTGGTCCAGCTGCCTTCCGTGCTTTGATCCTTCGCAGCTCTTTTCTCACCTGGGCCGAGGTGAAGGACAAAGGTGGGCCGAGAGGGTGGACGAGTCCCTGGGACAGTGACAACGTGGTGAGATGTGAAGGTCCAGAGGTGTGAAGGGCTGGGGGAATGTGGCATCGTCCAGGTAACGAGGTGTGCATGGGGGGAGCAGGGGGTGATTGGTCAAACCGATTAAAGTATTGGTTCAAGTCATTAACCCATTTCAGGTCACCCTCCGCCTGGGATTGGGGTGCTTTAAAGCCTGAGATGGTCTTCAAGCTTCTCCACACCCCCCTGATATTCAATATACTACTATATAACATACTACTATACTAAGATTGAACACATTGCAGGTAAAGACAATGTTGCAGATTCACTTTCTAGACTTCCTTTACCAGAAACGGAGGACAGCAGTTACGTGAACATGTATATGGACAGAGTGTTGTCTGTAAACATGATGGATGAACAAGCCTTGACTCTTGAAGAACTTAAGAGGAACAGTGGCCAGCTTCAATTCCTGAAAGTCTACATCCATATAAACGCTGCTCAGATGAGTTTTTTGAGTCTTTTGCTGAGGGGACACAGGATTGTTCCTGTGGAATTCCAAGCTGGTTCAGCAAGCTTTGAAAATTGCACACGAGACACATCAAGGTGTAATTCGCACAAAGCAATTTTTGAGAAGCAAATTCTATTGGCCTAATATGGACATGGATGTAGAAAGAATGATCAAAAACTGTAATGCGTGTGTTCTGAATCAACCCTTGCATGAAAATCAACCACTTCTACAGAACAACACACATCCATTGGAACTACCACCCAGACCGTGGACCAAGATTGGTGTTGATTTGGTGGGTCCTATTCAGAATGTCTATATACTCACTGTTATAGACTATTACACATTATATCCTGAAGCAGTAGTCATTGCCGACATAACTGAGACCGTTACCAAGGAAATTATGAAGATATTTGCCCGATTTGGGTATCCCTTGGAAGTAGTCACTGACAACAAGAAGCAATTTGTCAGTAAAGTCTTCGAAGCATTGATGAGAACTAGTGGAGTTAAGCAGATTAAGGCCTCACCTTACTACCCCAAAAGTAACGGTAAAATTGAAAGATTTCATCATTACTTGTAGAAAGCTTTCAAAGCAGCTAAAAGTGAGGGAAGGAATTGGAGATCTTTGAATCTCTCAAAGATTCTTCTTGCCTATTGATCCACACCACAGAGCATCGGGTGAGAAACCAGCTTCTCTGATGTTTAGACGAGATGTGCGTACGAAGTTGCCTAGTCTCATAGCTGACAAGAGAGAAACAAAAGACATTGAAATTCATCATAAAATTTACAATGAGAAAATGAAACAGTACGCAGACATGACAAGACGAGCCAAAGAACACAACTTTAAGTTAGGAGACGTTGTACATGTGGCGAGTATGGAAAATGGAAAGCTGGACTCTAAGTATATAGACACTCGCTATGTACTGCTGAGGCACACATCGGACAATTCCTTTGAAATGGTGAATGTAGAGGATGGCTCTAGGATTGTGAGAAATGTGAAGCACATTCGAATGTGAAGTATGTTTGTTGACTGTTTAGTCATTTTTGATTGAAACAATATAGTGGTATATTGTGTTCAGAGTAACCGTAACAAAGGGGTTGAAACCAAAAGTATTTTGTTATTTGACAAGATAAGTTTTCTAATACTAACAAAGGGAGGGATGTAGTGTAGTGATATCGCGAGAACAAGGGGTTGGACGGGAGAGTGATCACGAGAGTTAAAAAGTTGAGATAACAACGATACAGACTGGTTATTGAGAACAACAACACAACACATGGGATTTGTAGTTATCACCGCGTACGTGTACCAACACCAATACCCCCCAGAAAGAACTACAACACACCGAACTAGGGTTGGGCATTGTTTTGATTTGAACGATTCTGATTCCGATTCTTACTTTCGATTTCGGTTCTTTTCGATTCCCGATTCCGATTCTTTGAGGGTGGAGTCAAAACATGTCACAGGCTCATTTCACATAGGAAATTTTTATTTTGATTCAATAATGACTTTTAGTTTTGGGAATTTCTCCTCTGGCATTTTCCCCTGCTTTGCTGCTAAGGTGAGTCTCCACCGGTTCAGCAATAGCATTAGCAGCAGTCATAGTAGGACTGCTACTAGTGTGGGCAATTTGCATAAAGCTACATTTATCTACGAGGGGGAGGACATTTTTTTTCAGTAATGTGTTGTTCACCACAAATAGCAATTTGGTCAAGGGCTTTGTTATTACAATACAATCACTTACCTGATTGTGATGAGGTAACGTTAAAGGGATAACGTTAGTTCACCCCTAAATGAAAATAAAGCCATCTTTTACTCACCCTGCTGTTTTTTCAAATGTGCGCATTCCTGCGTGTGTGCACTCTAACTGTGCGTTCACACCGCCGCCGGCGAGAGCGTCAAAGTGGCCGGAAGTCATTCATTTTCAATGGGAGCCCGGCGGAGAGCGGCGCGTCTTGGACGATTTGGGCGTCGAGGAGAGTTGAAATCAGGTCAACTTTATGGTAATGAGCTATGACGCGGTTCAGCGGCAACCAATGGGAATATAGAAGTGCTCCGCTTGAGAGGATTCCAGAGAATGCAGTGCTGTAAACTTTGGTTCTGATCACATTAGTTCCCCAGCAAAATAGAGGAGAGGTTGATCACTGCTGGTGCGGCGGGTTTGATTAGAAGACGCGCAACATTATTTATACACCACACAAATGGCTTTTAATTGGTTTATTTCGTTAGCAAACATGTAACTATAATTGTTAATTTCTTTCCATCAATAGGTTTTTTTAAACTTTCACATTTAAATGATCTCATGAGGTTATATTATACAGTTATACCCTACCTGTGGTCAGTCTGCACAAACGCCGATCAACATGATTGTTTGCTTTGCAGCCCCTTTAAATGCAGTTTTAAAAAAGACCAAGCATTCGATCTACGTCAGAGCAGCAGCACGTCCACAAATCTTTCTACAGCGTCGATGGCAGGGCGGCCAGAGCGAAGTTTGACGCTCTCGCCGGCGGCGGTGTGAACGCACAGTAAGCCATCTGTAGCCTCACGCAACGTTGTCATGACAACCGGTACACAACATTCACTTCAGGAGGTTGTATTATTAGTATTATTTCTTATTATATACGTTATAGAAAAGACGAGAGTTGCGTTTGTTTCTATTGAGCCTGATTTCTCAAAATGGTGCGTGTGTGTGCTGGGTGCCATGACAACAGTGCGAGTTATAGTAGACATGAGCGCCGGCGACTTCTCTAGTGCGCACACACAGGAACGCGTGCAGAGTAACGACCGAGCTCAGTGTTTTGACTGAATAACACGGTTTCTTTCTCGCAAAACCTAATAGTATGCCTTTGAACACTTCTTATATATGGCGCGCATCTCCCTGTATCATTACGTGATACATTTGTATATGTTTTGTAATGTTTTTGCCTGGTCGCTATTGCTGCCATAATAGGAAGGAGCACGTGCAGGACTATTTTTTAAATTTCTGCTTTTGAGGTCTGAAAAAGATAGAAGGACATAGGGCACTGGGACAACAGCAGGGTGAGTAAATGATGGCTTTATTTTCATTTCAACATCCCTTAATAATGTTGGTTAGCGCAGGGTTGCCCGAGGAGGACGAGACAGTGGACCTGCGCAGCATGTCAAACACGCTGCACTCATTCATTTGTAGTTACACCCAGGGCTTAAAAACGGAAAAAAATATCAATCGGTTCACTCCGAGCAGAATCGATATTATAGCGTTTCGGTTTTTGCGTTCCTCAATAAACATTACTGTTCCGAAAACGGTTTGATATGAAAAAATACCGGTTAATAACGTTATTTTAATTAAGCCTATACTTTAAACAAATATGTATAAATTTTAAACAAATATGTATAAATAGACTTATTTTCACTCAATAATAATATAACACATGGTAATTAAACTTGAATATTTATTTAATAACATTTTTTTAAAACCAGAAATACATGCATTAATTACAAGGCATAAACAGCGGACCTGTTTTAATGGAGCGTTAGACAATCGAAAGTGGCCTCTAATGCCGAATTATTTTCAGAAGAGTGATAACATTCTTTGTACATAACTTTTTTTCAACACGACTTGTTTTAAAAAATGCATGAATAAAGAATAAATAAACTGGATAACCATTGCTCTTTTAATGCACCGTCAACTGCTAATTTCAAAGCAAACACTGCGCAACACGTTCTTGCATCACATAATCAAATTCAGTCAGCTAATAAAGCTTGCATTTAATGCAATATAACATACCATTTAATACGAAGCATCAACCGTCTATATAGAAAACATTGACCTGTCCTTGGCAATCTGAAAGACTATAGGAAAAATGTTTGATAGATGCTATAGCCTACTTGGATAGGCTTAAACGGAATCCATAAACTATCCTAAATCAGTCTATTTGAGCTTAAAGTCCGTACTGCTTATTTAAACGTTCGAAAAGAATGTCCTCCAATACCTGCACATTCATTGTAGACCTCAGCGGGGAAAGAAATGTACTTGAGGCATGAAAATGCGCGCTCACACTGACTTGCGTTACCGGTAGATTCATGATGATGATGGTGGTGCGCGGGCATTTCACTCACGCTTGATCCGTCAACGTCACATGCTGTACTACTCATTTCATGATTGGTCACTGCCAAATTAAAATATTAAAGAGAACGATAAAATAACGTTATTAACCGGTTAATGGTCATTTCAAATTAACGTTTCTGTTCAGAACGATTCAAATTGATTTTGATTTCGTTTCCGTTTTTGTTCCTCTTAAAATTTCGTTCGTTTCCGGTTTTCGTTTTCGTTCCTTGAACCGGTTCAGAGCCCTGGTTACACCACATATTTGTACATATTGGTAGTGCATCCTCCCGTGCAAGAAATAAGTTTGTCACATGTGTTGCACTGTGCCGACCCAGGCTTTTTTAAAAGTGAAATAAAGCCACACTTTTGAGCGCCGCTTAACGTGCTCCATGGCTGCAACAGAACAAACGGGCGCAGCAAGCACTTCCGGAAATCCGGTGGCCACTATGGAAACCAAAACTTGCGCGTTTGGAACCGATGATCAGAATCGAAAACAAGTTCCAAGTTGGAACCGGTTCTCGATGCCCAACCCTACACCGAACGAACAAGGCACGAGACAGACAGGGGTCGGAGGAGAAGACCGGAAAATGTGACATAATGGACAATATTCATCTGTATTTGCAATACACGAGCCGCGGTTCAGCTGCGCGAGACAAACACTGCCAGTGTGTGAATGCACGACGGGCGAGCGGCTCCCGCTGCACATTTCATGGAGGAAAGCTTCCACAATCTTCGCGAGTTCAACGAAGGATTCGCACAACGGCTTGTCCTGAAAGATGGATTTAAAAACAGAAGCTGTTTACGGGCCACAACTTGTAAGTATGATTTATTTTTCGACGATGTGTTTTCCTGTAATAGTTCGTATTGTTAATTGTACGTTGTAGCAAGGAAGTAAACATGACAAACATGACAGAGCTGTTTGGCTCTGCAAACCAGTTTGTTAAATGCTCATTCATACTTAACATTATCCGACAAACACCTAACGTTACAAACTTTTTTTTAAATCTGTATTTTTTTAAATTATGTATTGTTCTATACATAATGTATCTACAGGCATGCTAAACATGGTTCTGTGTTTGATTTGGCTACTAGTGAAGCCAATGTTTAGTGTTCGTTCTTGTGACACAGATATTTGGCAAATCGTTCTAAAAATACAAAAGTAACAGTGCCATTCAGTAGCAATCACTATAGATCCGCAGTCTTTACTCTTGAGGACTGAACAGGTTCTGCTCGATCATCTTCACTAAAATTGTCTGGGTCTGATTCGGGCTCAAATTGGTATGGTTTTATTGACGCCATTGTTTCTAATACTACCCAAAGCACAGTCTACCGGTAAAGGTAAGGGGCGTGACGTTTCCGACAAACGTGCACTAGGAGGTTAGCGAATCACAACACACTGGGCCAGCTAACCAATCTGAGCCCATTGCATATTTTTGAGGGACTGGCTTCATACAACCCGGAAACCATCAGACCGTTTTTACAAGGAGGGAGAGAGCAGTGTAGAATAAAGGTAAAATATATGAAAAATAATGCAATTTTTAAAAAAACGAAGCATGAACACGTTACAGTGCACCCCACAAACACAATCAAGCCTTCGAAAGAATGTGTTTTACCATCCCTTTAAGACCCCGCAGAAACCCTGATTTTTAAAGTACCGGTACTAATATTCATATCGTACCCAAATTACCCAGTCGACTAAACATTTTGACGTCGACGCAGTCGATTGTATTGACCAATCGCGACAGGCCTAGGGGGTTGTACTTGCTTGTGTTGGTTAATAATTGTATATTAATTGTACAATTGTCCACTAATTGTATATAGCCGGACATCCCTTCTCAGTGTGAGAAATAAAAGGTCTGGCGTGTGGGTGAATGCGTGAGACTTGAGAGCCCTATGCATATTATGCTAATTTAATTAAATTTTCATATTGTTCATACGGTTGAAAAATGTTTTATAAAATGGATTGACATTGCCAATAAAAAATATTCTAAACAATTAAATCTTGTTGAGTTACATTTCAAACATTTGATAAAATTGACATTGTAAATTAAAAGATAAATTGCAAAAATAAAGGACAAAATATGTTTGCAGTTAGGTAAATATTAACAAGGTCATAGTCAAGTATATTTAATAAAAACAAGAGTAACAAAAAATCTAGCTTGTATTGTGGTGTTACTTCCATACCCAACTGAGGGGTTTGAAAGTAACAATGTGCAACCAAGGGAAATTATACTGTAGTCGTTCTACATTTGTACAAAATACCACCTGGTCCTGATAGACCACACTTTTGAGTTATTGGCCACAGCAAAAATGTATCTCTGTCTAAAACATTATAATCAAAAATTACGTTCTTCCGAAAAATTGTACTTTCGCCCCTGCTCTCCCCTAATGAAAATGTATTGTGCCAGGATTAACTTAATGTGGCGGCTGGATGTTACACACTTTACAGCGCCTGTCTCTTGCGCATATCTGGTCATCTCTTCTCGGGCTCGCTCGTCTTTAAGCTCCTTCTGTAGCTCCTCGATCTTCTTCCTCTCCGCCTCATGTTTCTGCTCCGCTTTCCACACTCGCTCGATGTTTTTCAGTGTTTGCGGATGCCAACTCTTTTTCAAGTTCTGGTGGGATTCGCGGAGATAAATAAGAGTGAGTCAGATTTAGGTAAAACAAACAGATGTGGAGTGAATCACTTTTATTGAATGAACAGACTTATTCGTTAAAACAATTTAAAGTTGGTGGTATGTATCCATAAACAATTGAACTGGTTATCATTAACGTTAGCAACTGGCTTAGTAATTTAACACAACTGCGCTACTGGCAAAAAAACAAATTGTACTTACAAGATCACCACCTCCCATGTTGTTGAGGCTGTACTAATAATATTATAATGTGTTAAAATTGATTATTTCAAACACAACCCCTAATGTCGATAGCGTGTAGCTAAACGTCCATTGTTGTTGTGGAACGAAGCTCGAACGTACTTCCGGTTCAACAATACATTTTCAAAATAAACGTCCTCGTGATATTTAGTATGCGCTGCACTTCATTTTTTACATTTAAATAATAATAATAATAAAAAGATTTTTGATCCAGTTCAGACAGCTCGCATCTCCAGAAAACGGGATCAGTAGCAGGATATACTATCCTGCGGCGTCACAGCAGCCCTGCGACCATAACCTTGAATCCATCTGATTTTCAAACTAATCCCCAAGGCATAATTACAAAGATTTATACAGACTTACATCAATAAACTAATAATTGCCAGTAATGGAAGTATAGGCAGATGGATACATGGATGGGAGGACAGACAGACAGACAGACAGACAGACAGACAGACAGACAGACAGACAGACAGACAGATAGATAGATAGATAGATAGATAGATAGATAGATAGATAGATAGATAGATAGATAGATAGATAGACTGTGTGCAACATCAGCAAATGTTAAGTGCTTTATGTGCTTAGTTACATCAAGTAATTTCACTGTGTGCCACATCAGCAAATGTTAAGTGCTTTATGTGCTTAGTTACATCAAGTAATTTCACTGATCCCCTTGTCATGTTGTAAACGTGTATGCCAGATTTTATTAACTTTCCCAGTTACTTTTTCCATTACCTAGGCACATCCGATTATAACCACTCATTTATTTCAAATGAGTAAACATTGTCTACCCTAATGAAGACAATAAGAATTTAATTTAGAGATGGAAATGTGACATGGTTATTGAGAGTGATGAGGTGGGAGAGTTGCAGTAGGACTAACAAGGCATGTTTATTTATTTAGTCACTCTGACATCATTCCATCCATCCATTAAATAATTTATTTATAAATGTAATATAAATAAATGCATGATAAAAATTGATGCATTTTCATGGGCCTTTAAAAAAAAAGTAAAGTAGCCTACAAAACACATAGGCTACACTACATATCGGCAGTGGTGTAAAGTAACGAATTACAAATACTCTCGTTACTGTATTTGAGTAGTTTTTAATCAGGAATTGTACTTTATTAAGTAGTTTAAAAACTTGAGAACTTATTTCTTACTTGAGTACATTTTAAGTGCTGTATCGGTACTTTTACTGCGCTATTTTCTCTAAACCTGCAATCGCTACATTATGTTCATTTTTGTCCTGTCAATGTGATTGGCCAAGGTGAATAATAAGTCCTGTCTCCATGCGTCACGCGTGTGACTCCCGTCATATCAACCATAGCGTTAAGGCCCAGGCACTGCATGAAAAGTGGGATTTTCGTCAGTATGTGGCACTGTAGATTGCCGTGAAACTTCAGGTTTACGACTGTGCACGGCAATTTGCAGGCAACTCCGAAAACTGCCGTAAATTGACGGAAATTGACGTGGGCCTTGCTTGGCAGTTGTCCCCCCATGACCCCCCCTCCCCTTAATTCTAGGGGAGGCTTTATCATGTAAATGAACATGCTGTGAGCTACACAAATGCAAATCAGAGTAGCAGCAGGGGGAGTTTTATCTAGGTTCTGAATTTTTTTAACTAAACAAGTTTAAAGTTTAAGTTAAAATGTTAACTTAAATTTAAGTTAAATGTACTCGTTTTAGTTCACATTACAAAATTTTTAGGGCAACCAGTTTGCTCCAATTTTTTAAGTAGATTCAACTTGTCCGGGCTCACAGTGTAGATTAATTACTCTGTATGTCATTAGCAATAACCAATGTTATGTAAAAAAAAAATATACAGGACAGCAGTTCATGTCTTCAACCTTTAGAGAGGTTATGTGATGCAACAAGACAATGAACCAAAGCACACAAATAAATCAAGTAAAGCATACAGTTTACATACCAAAATTAATTTTTCCACCCTGCACTGTGAATGTTTTTTTAAATGGCTATTAATCATAAATGTGAAAAGTACAAGTTTGTGTGTTTATAGTTAAGTCAGATTGTGTTTTTTCTGTAATTGTCATTTAAATTGAGCTCACACCACATTTTATGAATTATCAATGCAGATTTTCAAGAGGTGGTTTCCTGGACAGGGTTTAAATTATGCCAAGAGTAGGCCTAATCTAGTAAATCGCGAGTTAAAAAATTGTTGCCTGGAACAAAGATTAAGCACAGATTACTAACACCTGGACTATGAGTCCTGAACTAAAATAAACTGGATTCATTTACAGTTTTATCTAATTGCTTACACACAATTTCTGAAATATGGCTCCATTTCTTGTAACTCTACACACAAAACACACAACATGCAAAACATCAGACATCGCTTGCAAAAGCAACACTTTGTGCAAAACTATTTTAACTCTTCCAAAAATGTTGTTTTTGCATATATCTAACTACACACAAATATGCACAACTGAGGAATTTACAGTTGAACTGAAATCAGTTGAACTGAAATCAGCTGAACTGAATCAACACTGAAGTCACTTGAGCTGAATATTGACACTATATTGGCTTGTTAGAGCCGGTTTACAGCAGAATTTGTTTTGAACTTGTTACTGAAGCTGCTATGAAACAATATATTTTGTTGTATGCATATTCTTTCTTTCTCAAACCTTAGTTTTGATTTCTAAGTGATCAATTTATGTATAAGTGTTTTCACACATGATCATTGGCTGTATGGGTCCTCAGTAAATTAATGTGGCATTTAAATGGCAAAAGTTATTCTTGTCTCTATAACTTATGGCTTCCTAAAGACACGTTATGGGTAAATAAAATATTAATAATATAAATAAAATGTATATCAAAACATATTTTAAATATAATGAAGTCATTTTATTATAGCACTCATCAGATGTTCAAAACAGAGACAGAACAGTATAAACAAACTAAACACCAAATTACAAAAACATTATTATGTGAAAGTGAATAAAGTTGTGTGTGTGTGTGTTTTCAGTTATAAATATGTGCTGTGTAAATTAGCCTATATATACTTTTAGAAATTATATATAGCTAAATTATAATAATTGTATAATTAAGCATTTACTTAATATACATTGTAACATTAGGCTACTTTACTCTAGCACAGTAGTCAGTTAAGCAATTAATTAATATCTTATATTAATATGTATGTAGCCTAGGCTACATCTAAAGGTAAGTCTGCTTTAAAAAAAAAAACAAAAAAACACTTCGACATGTACAGAATGTGCGCGTTAAGAAACACGTTCAAATGTGTCTTCTTAACATGTTAAAACTGTGCGTCGACTGTGTGTGTATGCCTGTAACACGACCAGAATGTGCGTGTCTACACATACAAACAGGGCCGTCGCAAGGGGGGTGCGAGGCCCTGTGCGAAGTTGACATGCGAGGCCCTCTATACAATTGATTTTATGTGGCCGGGTATTGCTATAGTAACGAACCGAACTTTCGCATATCTGATCAAAAGTGGTTTGACCTATTTCAGATGCTGCAATTGGAATTTAAAATGGACTGAGTAAAACTCTATACAATCTTGACGTGTGTGATAGGCTATTGTGCTCACTGACATGCAGCATGCGCGGTTACTCACACGCTCATAACAGTTGTAAGATCTACTGCATAATGATAACCTAAGAACAACAACAATAATAAAGCAATTAAAGGATTAAAAGCGATCGACGGGAATAACTAGCCTAAATAAGAACGGTATGAAGAAACGTGCAAACATTCACTCTTATTCGTCTAATAGTGAAAACGCAAACGTTTCTTGTCACATTCGTTTATGATTTACATGAATTATAACGCATAATTTCATTTCAAGACGGCTAAATTTCATAGAAAGTTGAGTAGTTTGTATCACTAGATAGTCTATTACTGTTGGTCGCTGAACATTTCTATCGTAAAACAGTTGTCAGCTCAGCTGTAGGCTACAGTACAAGCATCTCTCCACAAGCTCTCGTTGCGTTGTGGTTATGACTGACAGCAAGACCCGCCTTCTTTGATTTGATTGGCCGCCTCACTCATTCTGTCACTGATGAGCGCTGTTAGAATGGTGAAGCAGACTAGACTAAAACTTTTTAGTCATTCTAACAAACAGATTTACTCATTCAACACTAAAATGATAAAATTGGACAACAATGCCAAACAAAATAAAAAATATGAATTATAGCCTATTATTATTTATTTTGTATTCATAGCTCAGACAAAATCATTGGCTATAGGCTACTATCAGCCATGGCTATATAGTCTTTCAATGGACAAAAAGTGAACTTCAACACCATTGGCTTTACATCAGTTCAGCTGTCATTTTATTATTAAACGCATGAAAACGACAAGCTTTCGTGACCGCGCAGCACAGCCCGACACGTCACATCATGAGCGTAACTGCAATAGAAACATATTAACGTTAGTCCAAAATCGTTACCAGTTGACATTTCTGCTGTTTAATCGTGTCTACCGTCATATCGCTCACCCCATAAGCCGGATTATATATATATATGCCTCACCTTGAACTTCATCTTGCAGCCTGATTAGTCTCCGTGATTGTGTTGGTTGTGCTGCTTGTAGTCGCAATATTGGCATTGACAAATTTATCCAGCGATCCTCTCAGTGACTTCTGAAATTCTTCTTTCTTTTTAATTATTTTCCTTTTCTCCCCACCCGACTCATGTTTACGAAATTGGTCGCGCTCTCGTGCAGCACCCGACATGTTTTCCTCAGAGTGAGCGGCTCGCAGTGGCGCGAACACGCAGTCAGAACGTCATATCGAAATTTGAAAAATAACAATAATAATTTGCTGATTTTTTTTTCACGTGGCCTTGATTATGCATTATTGAGAGATCAGTAGGAATTGTTATTATCGATGTTGGGTGGAAAAACTGTAATAAAAAATAGACATAAACTTAAAATGCAGGCTAGGCGCGAGGCCCTCTAGAGGCGCGAGGCCCAGTGCGGGCGCACACTTGGCACAGCCCTTGCGACGGTACTGCATACAAAAGAAACACGTAAAAAATTGCTGCGTTGACGCGGACATAGAGTGCGTGTTGAAACAGTCATAAGTCACGCGTTTCGTATAAAGAGATTTGGCCCCGGGCGCGTTCCATAGTAGAGCCCTAGTTCAATGACGTGTGAGGTCGAGGTCATGGCGCGTAGAAGACGAGCTTTAAACCTTTTTGCTGCTTTCCTTTTTCGTGATCAACAATGACAGGACGCCGTCTTCAACTCCTGGACGCGACCAACTTTTTCGACTCATTTTCAGGAGGCTGTCTTCGTCTTCACAACTCTGAGGAAACTTTAGGCGCTATGAACCAGAGCATGGGTAATGTAACGTTACGATTTAAAGAATATGCTTTTATTCAGCTGTATAAGGAAATGGGTGCGTTAATAGATCCGAGCTTATAACTGCACATTTTGTTTACACAGACTATCCTCGCCTCATAACGAAGCCGTGAGCTCTTATCTGCTTGGAGCGATTTCCAAGAGTCCAGATTTAACCGCTGATCACGACGAAATTGTGTGTAAGTAACTTCTAATGTGTTTCTCATTCCTAGTTTAATTTTACCGTGACTGTTTTTATTAATACCAGTCTCATGTAATTGTTTTCCAGCTGCCTGTAAGACGTATTATGAATCGACACGCCGCAGCTTCAGATACAAACACTGAACTTACATCGCAGACGGAAACTGCGAAGTTTAGCTCGGAGTTTAGAGTCGATCAAGAAGAAAAAGGGTAAGATTTATTATATTAGATCCGTTTTTTGTCAATGTGAGTATTTTTCAGGTTGCTTATTGTCTTTATGGATTGTATTACAGTTGCTGGAAGCGAGACTGTGCTGGATGAGGTGGACGTGGAAGTCCGCGACCATTGAACTCATGTTTGACGAGGAAGACGCATTGTTGACGGGGTGTCTGGATGGATTGTGCGGCCACCGCTCTCGCAGCCTGGAGCACGCCGAACTTTACATTACATTACTGCTGCACTGTACATAGTTGTGTGTTTAACAATAAAGCTCTTTCTTTGAATAAACAGCTGTGTTTTATAAATGAAGCCCTTTCTTTGAATGAACAGCTGTATGCTTATAAATGCTCTTTCTTTAAATAAACGGCACGGTCCGTATAATTTTCCCATATATTCCTTGATGGTATGAATACTTCACACAATAACATTAATATAAAACAAATTATTACAACATAAATTATATATTTATTAATATTATTGTGGTTTACATTTACAACATAAATTATATATTTATTAATATTATTGGGGTTTACATTTATAATGAGCCATGGGGACCAATAATGATTGGTTTGCAGTGATCTGCCAACCAATCACGAGGGATTTTTCTTTTTTAAATGTAGTGGCTTCAGCCAATAGTGAGTGAGTAAATTCAAGTCTGGCCGTTGACTCTCTGGTTTCGCTGCTATTCATATGCAAATTAGAGGCGTCGCACCTCCGCGCGGTCTCTCAGCGGGGGGCTCTCCACCTACGTCATGGTTCGTTTACGACAATTTGTGGCACAGACGAATGCGACGTTCGCTGCCTGTAAATTGACGAAAACTGCCAAAAATTAGGGAGATTTCCGGGAGTATACAGGCGTTTATGGGGTCGAAAATCTCACTTTTCATGCAGTGAGGTATACTTCGGCCGTCCACGTTCGTGCACCATCCGCATGACGTAATTTTCACACCCCGTCCGCGCGCAGCCCAAATTTCGAGACCACGCGGACAGTCCGCGTGCAACAGCGCATGCGCCAGCAGTACAGAAGAGTCCACTAGGTGGCAATATGCACAGTATTGAGCACAGTGTTCAGCCGTCATGTGAAAAGAGTGTGAAAAGACCGGTTTAAAAACAACACGCTTGAAAAAAAGAGAATTTTTTTTATTCTTCAGTGTTTTCTTCCAAACTATGTTGCAATGGTGGATGCACTACAGTTATTCTCCGATCATGCCCAGCGAATGTCCCGTTGATGACAGGACTCAGTGCTGCCCTCCGATGTCTGGTAGAGCATAGAAACTTTTTTTACTGCGCATGTGTCAAACGCAATCATCCGCGTGCATTCCGTGGTGTAGTATATTTTGAACGACGTGCGGACAGGGCTGCATGTACTGAACACTGTGCTCAATACTGTGCGTATTGCCACCTAGTGGACTCTTCTGTACTGCTGGTGCATGCGCTGTTGCACAAGGAAAATTACGTCATGTGGACGGTGCACGAACGCGGACGGCCGAAGTATAATTTTTTTTTCCTATGCTCTACCAGACATCGGAGGGCAGTCCTGTCATCAACGGGACATTCGCTGGGCATGATCTTTTCTTTTTCTCTCACACCCCTCGCCACACTGGGAGGGGTGGAGGCACAGGTCTTCTCATTTCTAACAATTGGAAATACTCAACACACACCTCTCTATGCAACAACAACTCATTTGAATACCATGCGATTACAGTTACATCTCCCATTACAACCCATATTATAGTCATTTACCGCCCTCCTGGCCAATTAGGCACCTTTGTTGACGAGTTGGATGCGCTGCTGTCCTCATTCCCAGAGGATGGCAGTCCACTTATAGTCCTCGTCAACTTTAACATTCACATCAACAAACCGTATGCTGCAGACTTCCACTCACTCCTAGCCTCATTTGATCTCACCCACCTCAACACCACACATACCCACAAATCTGGCAACCAACTTGACCTCATCTACACACGCAACTGCACTACAGATAACAGTGTGGTCAAACCACTTCATATCTAAGATCAATAATTCATCACATTTAGTCTACAATTTACTACTCAGGCACCACCAGCCCCTCTACCAGTTACTTTCAGGTGAAACCTGCGCTCACTTTCTCCTTCTCATCTCTCCTCTGCTGTGTCATCTTCTCTTCCTTCATCCACACAATTCTCCACTATGGATATTAACTTTATGTTAAGTACAGACACTTTATGTTCCACTTCTTGTCTAGATAGTATCTGTCCTCTGTCTTCTAGGCCAGCACGTGCTACTCCCTCTAACCCTTGGCTATCTGATGTCCTTCGTGAACACCAGATCAAACTCAGGGCAGCAGAGAGGAAATGGCTTAAATCAACCGACCCGTCTGACCTAAGTAAGTATCAGTCTCTGCTCTCATCCTTTTCAGGTGAAGTCCATGCGGCTAAATCTTCATACTTCCACATCAAAATAAACAGCACCTCAAACTCACGGACACTCTTCAGAACTTTCAACTCTCTGCTCTGTCCTCCTCCACCTCCTCCCACCACCTCCTTATCTGCCAATGACTTTGCCCATTTCTTCACAAACAAAACAACATCCATCAGCAGTCAGTTCTCATCCCCCCACACACAGGATTTTACATCAGCCAAATCCACAGACAATCATCATCTCTCCTCATTCACTACACTCACTGAGGCAGAAGTATCTAAACTTGTCCTCTCCAGCCATCCTACCACCTGTCCTCTAGATCCCATCCCTTCACATCTCCTTCAAACCATCTCTCCTACCAGCACTCACACACATCAGCAACACATCTCTCAGCACCGGCATCTTCCCTACCACATTCAAGCAGGCTCGGATAACTCCACTGCTTATGAAACCCACATTAAACTCTTCACTCATAGATAACTACAGACCTGTCTCTCTGCTACCATTCATAGAAAACACTTGAACTAGTGGTTTTCAATCAGGTTTCATCCTTCCTCTCACAGAATAATCAGTTGGACATCAACCAATCAGGTTTCAAAAGTGGCCACTCCACAGAGACTGCATTACTGTCAGTCACTGAAGCCCTGCGGATAGCTAAAGCTGACTCCAAATCATCAGTCCTTGTCCTCCTCAATCTATCTGCTGCCTTTGACACGTCATCAGATTCAGATTCTTCTGTCCACCCTTTCATCACTGGGCATCACAGGGTTTTCAAGGTTGCCTGTACAGGGTAGGTATCCAAAGCACATCTAAAAAGCACATTTAAATCTGTATTTTTTTAAATTATGTATTGTTCTATACATAATGTATCTACAGGCATGCTAAACATGGTTCTGTGTTTGATTTGGCTACTAGTAAAGCCAATGTTTAATGTTCGTTCTTGCGACAGATATTTGGCAAATCGTTCTAAAAATACAAAAGTAACAGTGCAAATTCAGTAGCGATCATTATAGATCCGCAGTCAGGTTCTGCTCGATCATCTTCACTAAAATTGTCTGGGTCTGATTCTGGCTCAAATTGGTATGGTTTTATTGACGCCATTGCACTACCCAAAGCACAGTTTACCGGTAAAGGTAAGGGGCCTGACGTTTCCGACAAACGTGCACTAGGCGGTTAGCGAATCACAACACACTGGGCCAGCTAACCAATCTGAGCCCATTGCGTATTTTTGAGGGACTGAAGCATGAACACATGTTACAGTGCACCCCACAAACACAATCAAGCCTTCGAAAGAATGTGTTTTACCATCTCTTTAAATAACGATCCATGCTTAATAAAAAAAAATCACGAAACTAAATGAAAATGTTTAGTGAAATTAGGAAATATTTAAGAGATTGTTAATTTAGTTGTATACATGTGTGCATATATTTTGTTCTCATGTCACAATTGTAATATCAAGGTTTAATGAGTTTTACACAATCATTTTGTAGCTACTGTGGTTTTTGGTGAAGCGTACTAAAATAAATATAATCACCTGTGTACATTAGCCCACTTATTCTCGATGCTTTTTCCTGATGGTTTATAAAACAATTACCCCGAGTCGCCCTCTGTCGTTTCAAAGAATAGCACAACGGCGAGCACGTCAAATATAAACGCCTCCGTTTGGGGAAGAGCTCGCGCAGTCAGTGGAGGCTCGCGCTGCTGAGCCAGGCGAAAGTATAAACAAGGCTTAAGGGAGTCGCGACCAGCCTAGAGTGAGAGGCATGCGCGCTTTATGAAAGGGGGTTACTGTATGATGACTGAAATCGTGAAATTGCTCCGTGACCCAACATACATCCTCATCTCAGCGTAGTATATCAACTGAGCGAGGAGAGAACTCGTCCAAAGTTAAGTGTTTCTTAAAGGGGTGGTACACTTAATTACAAATCATATATAAAACTCCAAAAATATACATACCAGCATAATTAAATCAAAAGACAATCCAATGAAAATCAAAAATTATATTCAAAATAAGAGAATCTGAGTTTTTAATAATAAAGAAAAGATTTTGAGTGAAAATTATAATATTGATTTTACAATCATTACAAGTGCATATTTTAATGTAATGTGTTCTCACATGGCAATTTAAAATTGTAGTCCATTTATATAGCAAATAACTTTCATAAAACATCAGATTTATATTTAAATCAGGTTTATGTTTTTAATTACAAGCAAAAATAATCAGTGGTGAAAATTGTGAGTTACTCGATTCTGATTTCTGAAGTGTAGCCTATTCTTTTAACAGAGAAAACATCCTTGAAATTAAAGCAGTACAATGAATGCGTCTTGAAAAGAAAGAACTGCTTTTTTTAACATAAAATTGTTAATGTACAACCTATGAAGGTAAATTGATGCCTTAAAGAATCGCAAGCGCAGGGTAAGATTTGTGAAAGTGTACATAAGATTGCAAGCGTAAATTAAATTTGCATGTGCAAGATAAGTTTTGTAAAGGTGTAAATTGCCTTTCAAGTGTAAGAAAAAAATATTTGCAGCATTTTACTGTTATTCGTAAGTGTAATTCATATATTGTGAAACTGCAGCTTCATGTTAACGCAAAATAAATATGATCTGTATTCTTCTGACATCCATTTTTCCGTGCTAAGACGTTTGACATGTTTCTTTCGCTAAGATACGGCCAAAATCATTGCACGACTGTGAACATCGATTTGCAAGTGAAAACATCAGAGTCAGGAACTGCAAAACAGATTGACCGTGTAAAACCAACCTTTGTGTAAAAAAAATAAACTGTTGCAAATGTCTAAATTACTTGTTGTGTACGTAGGGCAAAAAAGTTCCCGAAAGAAACCTATTTGTACAGTTCCGTCTTTCTTTTAGCTGCGCTTTAAGTTTTGGCACGATTCTCTCACTGGCTGAGTTTTGCAAGCGTGAGGAGGAAGGTGGGTCCACCTTCTTCTGTAGCCAATCAAATGAGCTGCCCGCTAACTCTCGATTTACCCTTATCTGATTGGTTCAATAAAAACCCAGACGCCAAAACACATCTTTATCTATGTTTAAATAAAGCGTTTTGCACTTGCATCCTGAGCCTGTCTTTGTTACAGAACGATCTGACCAACAATGGATGCAGCAGGCGCAACGAGCTGGGATGATTTCGCGTCACGCAGCATAACGAGAATGGATCAGCAAGCGGAGGGTCTCGCCAACACAGGTCTGGAGGTCCAAGCACTTGTGGCGCAGGTGTCCAAGCTCACCCGTCAACTACAGCTACTAAGGACTCCCACTGCATCACCCACACCACCCGTGCAGCCCATTTCCACAGAGGGGAGTTCCCAACGAGAGCCGCGATTTCCCATCCCAGAGGGATACGCAGGTGAGTCTGAGTACTGTAGGGCATTCCTGACCCGATGTTCTATGTACTTCTCCCTGCAGCCGCAGACGTTTCTTTAGGAACAGACCATGGTGGCCTTCGTTCTCACCCTACTGGCAGGTAAAGCGGCTCTCTGGGGAACGGCGGTGTGGGAAGGTCAAGACCCATGCTGCGCCTCATTCCAGGCACTCTCCGAGGAGATGAAAAGGGTGTTCGATCGTGCGGTGGCGGGTAGAGAGGCGGCCAGACTACTCGCCAATCTCCGCCAGGGGGAGCGCTCGGTGTCGGAATATTCCATTCAGTTCCGCACCCTGGCCGCAGAGTGTCGTTGGAACGAGGAGGCACAGTGGGACAGATTCCTGCATGGGTTGGCTGACCGTGTCCAGAGAAAGATTTATATGTTGGACCTTCCCCCTAGCTTGAATGGACTCATCGAACTGGCATTGAGAGTCGACGCTTGGTTGAGCAGAATGGGCCCGTTCCAGCAGAATCATCAGTTTCGCGGCGTGGATGAATCACGCACTGGCAGGGGGGACATGGTCAGCCCCGTCGCCGATCACGAGCCCATGCAGGTGGGGAGCACTCGGCTTTCCCGGGAGGAGAGAGAGAAGCGAAGATCCCAAGGACTTTGCCTATACTGTGGCAAGGTGGGCCACTTCATCCACTCATGCCCGGTAAAAGATCAAGCCCGGTAGTAACTTTGAGGCTACTTTCGGGTGTGATCTCCGCCGAGAAGACCTCATCATCTACACTCCTCCCGGTAAGACGGTGGGCAGCTCACATGCACGACACCAAGGCTTTACTGGACTCTGGAGCGGAAGGTAATTTTATGGACTTTGGACTGGCTCAGAGGCTTCAGATTCCCTTCGCTCCACTCACTCACTGCATCTCTGTCAAAGCCCTCAATGGTCAACCACTACCCAACATTTCTCACATTACTGACTCCATCACTCTCATCATATCCGGAAATCATACAGCAACTATAACATTCTTCCTCATGAACTCACAACTAGCACCCATTGTACTTGGACATCCGTGGCTCACCCAGCATAATCCCAGAGTCTGGAAACAAGGGTCTGGGCTCATAGAGGCAGACTTACTGTTGTCGGCGTCAACAGTGCTGGAGGAGCTCAGGGCTTCCGGGAAGCTCACCTGAGGAGAATATTGCATGTATCCAGTTTGTGGAGTGGAATGGCGAGCACTGCGAAGACACCTGAGCCTAGTCCATAACCGGCCACTAGTAGGGGCGAGTACTTAGTCGGAACAGGCTCCACTCGGAGATTGTAGAATCTGCGAATGTATTCAGTGTTGCCCAGCCTGCAGCTCTGCAGATGTCTGTTAGCAAGACGCCATGTGCAAAACCCAAGAGGAGGCACACTCCGAGTGGAGTGAGCCATTACCCCAAGGGGGCATGGACAGCCTGCTGCTGGTAAGCCAAAACAATGGTGTCCACTATCCAATGAGACAGCCTTGCTTTGAGAGAGCCCTTCCCTTCCGCTCTCCAGCGCTTGCGGGTTCACCACCTGGTCCCTGACGAGGTGGTGGGAACCTTGGGCACATATCCAGGCCGGGGTCTCAGGATTACGTGAGAGTAGGCCGGCCCGAACTCCAGGCACGCTTTGTCAACCGAAAATGCCTACAGGTCCCGTAGCCTCTTGATGGAGGCCAATGCGGTCAGGAGCGAAGTCTTCATTGACAAGAACTTAAGCTCGACTGACCGCAAAGGCTCAAGGGGAGACCTCTGCAGAGCAACTAAGACTACTGAGAGGTCCCAAGAGGGTACGAGGGGAGAGAGAGGAGGATTCAGTATCCTCGCTCCCCTCAGGAACCTGATGACCAGGTCGTGCTGACTTACCTTTCTGTTCCCCAAGAGGTCGTGGTGGGCAGATATTGCGGCCACATATACTTTAAGGGTGGAAGGAGACAGCCTTCGTTCCAACCCTACTTGGAGAAACGAGAGCACAGACCCGATCGGGCATCTCCAGGGGTCTTCTTGGCGAGGTGACGAAGAGATTCCACTTCAATGCATAGGCGAAAGTACTCTGCCCTAGCAGAAGTGCTGGTAGCCACCACCAGATGTGGTACGGTACTCAAACCTGCCGTGTCCCATCCAGGAGCCACACGTGGAGGTTCCAAAGATCGGGACGTGGGTGCCATAGTGTGCCCCGTCTCTGAGGAGATACTCAGAGGAAGGCCAGGGAGGGGATGTCGCAAGGAGTAAGAGTTCAGGGAACCAGGTCCGGCCGTGCCAATATGGGGCGACCAGAAGGACCTGCTCCTTGTCCTCCCTGACTTTGCACAATAGCTGCGCGAGAAGGCTCACTGAGGGGACGCATATTCGCGTAAGCCCAGCGGTTAGCTGTGCGCCAGTGCATCCGTGCTGAGCGTGCCCTCGTTCAGGGAATAAAACAAGCAGCAGAGGGAAGAGTCGTGGGAGGCAACATATCTACCTGTGCGTCGCCAAACTGTTCCCAAATCAGCTGGATGGAGTCTCCAATCCCCAGGAAGTGGCTGAGACCATGAGCTCGTGGGCTGCACGGTTCAGTTCTCCCAGGACATGGACAGCATGAAGGGACCTCAGATGCTTCTGACTCCATAGGACGAGATGGCGGGCGAGTTGAGACATACGGCGGGAGCATAGATCAGCCTGGTGGTTGATGCACCCTACTGACCGTGTAGTCTGACCGGACTAGTACATGTTGAACCTTCAGTAACGCTAGGAAGCTGTGCAGGGAGATCCGTACTGCCAGCAACTCGAGGCAATTGACATGCAGGAGGCGCAGGGGTCCTGTCCAGGAGCCCGCGGTAGCACGTCCATTGCATATGGCACCCCAGCCCGTGGAGGAGGCATCTGTTGACACAACAATATGCCTGGAAATTCGTCCTAAGGGCCACCGGCCCGTAGAAATGAGGTTCGGCCACGGGATGAGGGTCTGCAGGCAGGCCCGAGTCACTGGGACCCGGAGCGTGCCCGAATGCCATGCCCATCTCGGGACTCGATCGTGAAGCCAAAGCTGAAACGGTCTCATATGAAGCAATCCGAGCGGCATTACCGCGGCTGCAGATGCCATATGACCCAGGAGCCTCTGAAAAAACTTCAGTGGGACCGCACTCTTGCTCTCGAATTAACACAGGCAAGTCAGCAGTGACTGCGCACGCTCGTTGGTAAGCAGCACACACATGGCGACCGAGTCAGAAACCATACTGAGAAAAGAGATCCTCTCTCCCAGAGTCGCTCTTCTCCCAGTTGACCCGAAGGCCCAGACGGGCTAAGTGCCGGAGCACTTTGACTCTGTGTTCGCACACCTGCTCTCGAGAGGGACCCAGTATGAGCCAGTCGTCGAGGTAGTTCAGGATGCGAACCCCGTGCTGCCTGAGTGGCGCAAGGGCTGCCTCGATAGACTACATGGAGTCACGAGGGGACAGAGCTGGCCCGAATGGGAGGACCGCATACCGAATGTCCGCCCCTCGAAGCAAACCGTAGGAACGGTCCACGTCGAGGAAGGAGACATGGAAGTAAGCGTCCTTCAGGTCGATCGCTGCAACCAATCTACCAGACGAATGCAGCGAGCCGTCTTGAAAAAGAGGAAAAACACAGGGAAAACACACACAGCTGTTGCAGATCACTGCACAGATCAGCAGGCAGGCAATGTGAGATCGCTGGAACGCGCCGTTACACCAACACCCTGGAGAACCGCTTGTCTCGAAGACTGAAGAGAGGACTTCAGAATTCAGGCTTGCAGGAGTGAAGAGATGCTCTTGGCTCCGAAGCAGAAACATAATGCGATATTGCCCACGTACTTCCTTATATACCCACGCGGTGGGACGGAGTTACGTATGCAAATTCCGCATACCCATGGCATTGGCACTGCTTTTGGGCGTTTTTGAATTCTTGAAGATGATTGGCTTCTAAGCGAAATCCCCATTCGTTAGTCACTAACGTTACGTCGTAGTGACTGAACGAAAGGGAACAAGCACTTCCAATATTAATTATAGCCTTAATAACAAGCACTTCCAATATTAATTATAGCTTTAAAAACAAGCACTTCCGATATGAATTATAGCTTTACAAATGAGCACTTCCAATATTAATTATATTAATTATAGCTTTAAGAATGAGCACTTCCAATATTAATATAGCTTTAAGAACAAGCACTTCCGATATTAATTATAGCCTTAATAACAAGCACTTCCAATATTAATAGCTTTAAGAACAAGCACTTCCGATATCAATTATAGCTTTACAAATGAGCACTTCCAATATTAATTATATTAATTATAGCTTTAAGAATGAGCACTTCCAATATTAATATAGCTTTAAGAACAAGTGCGTTCCCAATTTCAACTATAGCTTAAGACAATATTTCCAATAGCAACTTTAGCTTTAAGAATGAGCACTTCCAATATTATAGCTTTAAGACAAGCGCTTCCAATATTAGCTATAGATTTAAGAACAAGCACTTACAATATAGCTTTAAGAACAATGTAGCGACAATGAGTCAGATAAAATAATAACTCAACGGGGAATTTGAATTAAAATAAAAAGACTCGAATTACGCTATAATTTATAAATAATTCAGAATTAATGTTTACACCTTAACTTATTCGTCCACCGATGTGTAAGAACTTAAAGGGGAGTCTGTTAAAGGGAAACAGGTCTCTGTAGCTCAAATGTATGAATTAATGAATTCATAGGGAATTTTGCGAGTCTAATGTACAGCCGAGCAAATGACTCTTCAAGCGTTCATTTGAACGGGCCGTAAATATCAACTCTGCAGCGGATATTAATATCCGTACAATAGTGAAACACTAT
The DNA here is from genome assembly GCA_023566225.1 of Romanogobio albipinnatus. NCBI lineage: Eukaryota > Metazoa > Chordata > Actinopteri > Cypriniformes > Gobionidae > Romanogobio > Romanogobio albipinnatus. The sequence goes on from CM042244.1 coordinate 15,028,447, forward strand.
TTAACAGCCAGGTAACTTAGATCGGCAGTTCAAGACATTAAATTCATAAGCACATAACACAAGAACAGTTATCTTTAACTACAAACAAAACTTTATTGATTACTCTAACACATCAAACTAATATCTAACATAAACACTCGCACATTCATACGTTGCCGAAAGGAAGAAAGTGAGGAAAGAATAAGTCTTAAGAGAAAGAAATTATGAAATCCCAAGCAATATGCATTTATGACACATGACCTGAAGAAACCATTGATCAGTAATTTATCCTCCTATCGTTTCTTAGACGGGGTTATTACATTTGATCTAATGCACCATTTCAGCTTGAAATCTAGAGGTATTATTTGCGTTTGTCTCACGTGTGTCTTTGACAAAGGGGAATTCCCTTTTCCTCCTGGCTGGAGAAGGGGTTCCCTCGGGTCTTTGATTCGCTGAAGGTCTGGTCGTGTCTTTGATCGACGTCTTGGGAAGCCAATCACGTGGCGTGTTTGGCGGCTGGGATGGAAGTCTTGGAAGGCGTTGTTGAAAAGTTGAAGCGCGCTGTTGGAGACTCGTTGAGAAACTTTGCGGCGAAACTTAACACAACCCGAGACTTAACGGAAAGAAAATAAACTTTAAGTAAAAGAAAGGAAAGTGAGAGAAGAGCAGATGGCCTGAATGAAATCTGTTAACCCATTTTCTTTGATGGTCTGCCACGATTGTCCGATCGTCGCTTTGGCGGATTCTGGAACCGCGCTGGACAGCTCTTGACTGAACAAAGAACAGAACGTGAACACCGCGCGAACACGCGTGAACACCCAGCGGTGAACGTCTCGCGAACAACACTCTGACCTCTTCGTCTGTGAGAGAGGTTAAACTCAAAAACTTGCCCATCCCCTGGATGGATTCTGGCCAATTAGGGTTCAGGGGTGACTGTGCCTCCACCCCTCCCATAAAATTGGATTATATATAGTCATTTAATTTCCTGCTCTTAAGCAGAGAGTAAAGTTAGACCTAATTTCTTACTATAAGGACATTATTAATTCTATAAAGATTTCATTCAGCTCATCTGTTTTATCACATCCATACAAGCACAAGGGTATGAAACACGGTGTCTTTTGATCCACTCATTCAATAGTTACATAATTGCATGAATTTGGGAATGATCTACATGCATAATAGTCACGTGTATCAGTTGTAAACACGCTAACAAACTATGTCGAAGGCTATTTGAGTGAAAGTCCAATAATCATAATCTTATACATTCTAGTATGTAACATTTTCTGGTAGTTTCTTTGGAGTCTTAAACTGTGTCACTTGGAGTTCATTTAGCAGTCCTTAAAAAGACAGAGACCTGTTTGTTTCTTTGTCTTGCGATCACAACGAGTCTTTTGTCCTCTTTGTGAAGTTTTGGTCAAAAGTCCATAGGAAATCACGTAATTGTGATTATAGACGTGGTAGCCCGAGGCAGAAATGGAGCATCGTGATAATGATCGATTTCCTGGGGTCTGGAGCTGAATTAGGGCTTTGTGAAAGGGATTGTTCATCTAATGAATCATTTGGAAGATTCATTCAATGTCTGCGACCATAATCGTTACAACAAACACTTCCGATATTAATTATAGCTTTAATAACAAGCATTCCAATATTAGCTATAGCTTTAAAGGTCCCGTTCTTCGTGATCCCATTGTTTAAACTTTAGTTAGTGTGTAATGTTGCTGTTAGAGCATAAATAATACCTGTAAAATTATAAAGCTCAAAGTTCAATGCCAAGCGAGATATTTTATTTAACAGAAGTTCCCTTTCAAAGCCTACAGCGAACGGCTGGCTTGGACTACATCCTGGTACTTCCTTCATAAATGACGTCAGTAGAACAGTAGAACAGACTAAACTCCGCCCACAAGAATACGCGAAAAAAGGGGGCGTGGTCTTGTTGCTGTCCCACGTGGAGAAAAGGAATTGCTGCGTTTGAGTGTGTTTGTCGCCATGTCTTCGAGACGCTGTTATTTTCATCCCGGAGTCAAATCACCTTTGTTTGGCTTTCCCAGGGAGCTGTAGAGATCATTAAGCGCATTTATCTCCCGTTAAGAGGCGTGACCTTTCCACGTGCACTAAGCTGCTGTCGAATCACAACACAGGAACCGTGCCACGTTTGCTAAGCTGCTGTCAAATCACAACACGGGAACTGCTGGCACAATCAGAACTCGTTACGTATTTCTGAAGGAGGGACTTCATAGAATAAAGGAACTCATCAGCCGTTTTTAGGACAGTGAAAACAGCGGTATACAGATAAGTAAATTGTGTTAAAAATACTGTTGTTTTTTTTACACGCAAACATCAACACATGTTATATTGCACACTGTAAACACAATCAAAGCTTCAAAAAAACACGAAGAACGGGACCTTTAAGAACAAGCACTTCCAATATTAGCTATAGCTTTAAAAAAAAACACTTCCGATATTAATTATAGCTTTAATAACAAGCATTCCAATATTAGCTATAACTTTAAGAACAAGTGCTTCCAATATTAATTATAGCTTTAATAACAAGCATTTCCAATATAATTATAGCTTTAAGACAAGCGCTTCCAATATTAGCTATAGCTTTAAGAACAAGCACTTCCAATATTAATTATAGCTTTAAGAACAATTAAGTGCGTTCCCAATCTCCAACTATAGATTAAGACAATATTTCCAATAGCAACTTTAGCTTAAAACGAGTTACAAATTTACAAATACCAACTATAGAGACAAAAACAATATCCATAAGCCTAGCCTGAAATTCACTTTGTTAATGTACAAACTGTGTATTGACATTGTTAAAGTGCCTGACAACAATAAATTGTCAGAGTCAATAAAGAATGGATCCAAAAGCAGAGGTTGACAGGATAACAACAGTCTTTAATGAGAATATAAACAAGACAGTCTGTCGTTAAGGCACACAGAACTGGAAAACAAACTGAGAAGGCAGCTGAGATGATCCTGTCTCGAAGAGGAGAGAGAACGGGACACCAGTAGAGGTGGAGGCAGTTCTTGAGAATAAATCACAGTCAGGAACAGAGGTACTCTTGCAGCAAATGCAGAACTCAGACTAAACTTAGGTGCAAGGCTGTATCAGACAAACAAGACCAGGTGAGCACTTCCAAAGCAAATCAGACATGAAGAAAGCAGCAGTCGTAACGCATGACATGAAACAATGATCCAACAAGAGGCAGTAAGAACAAACACTAGATAAAGGGTAAGCACTCAAACAAAAGTGGGAACAGGTGTCATCGCAAGGCAGCGAGGCGCTGATTGCGATGACTAACAGGTGCAGGTAGACAGAGAGAAGATGAGCCTAACGAGCGAGTGAGTGTGTGTGTGTGTGTGTGTGTGTGTGTGTGTGTGTGTGTGTGTGTGTTGTGTGTGTCTGAAACAATCAGGAAGGAGAGTGAGTGAAGAAAAGGATAGTGAGAAGCAAAGAGAAAGAACCTGACACATGACATAAATATTCTTATTAGGAATAGACTGCCTCGTTTTTGAACTGTGCAGAGCTGTAGCTGAATAGTTAGGCCTACTATGCTACTGTATTTTAATGTTGGTCATTATGGTGGTACTTGGAGAGCCAAATATTTTCTGAGGTGGTACTTGGTATAAAAAGTTTGAGAACCACTGATTTAGATAAATTATCTAAATACAGTCTGGCAGAAATTGGTGGTTCCAAAATATATGGTCACATGACAATAAAAGTGTAGTTGCCGAGATAAAGGGGGTGGGTCAACTTACCCACTGGCCCCCTACGCACGTTTTTTTTTTTTGTGTGCATACATTCGTTCTCTAAATCACACGTAGGCCTATGCACATTTGAGAAATGATCGTAAGATCAAATGTAGGATGGTTTATGCGCAACATTTAATAAACAAGCCCCCGTGACTCCATTTTAACATTCATAATATTAGCATTTTACTTTCTTACCTCAGACTTGTTTGTCCTGTAAATCCAAAAAGATTCTACTGTGGTGGTGTCTGGTCCTACATGATAGTCACCCCTGAAGCTCTAATTGGTGTTTTACAGTAGTAAAAGTTATTACATAGTAATAACAATGATGCACATTTTTCTTTTCTTTTCATTTTCAGCATTTACTATTTAATATGAATAGTCCTCATGAACACTATCAATAGCAGGTTTTTGATCAGATACAGATTCATACAATTTAGAAATCACATCACACAGAAGTGTGCAGAAAAAACCTTACTGAAAAGACAATATTGAATCGTTCTAGCCTCTTCCATGTGGTAAATGTCCCAGACCTATGCGATCAATTGGGAGACCAAATGTTCCTGACTGGCCTCTTTTATTTGAAACTCTTGTTCTGGCATGGTCAGTGGGATTTCTGGAAGATGTCGAAATGTCTGTGGGGCCATTCGGTTTAGTCCTTGGTGGCTGCATTGGACTGCTTTCTCCAAGTTGAAACTTGTCAATGTAGCTTGTGTCTCCTGGCCTGATAACTGTAAAAGCACTGCTCTCTCCAGGCATTATCTGCTCTATAGAACCTTCTTGGCCAGGACATTTTTGAGGAGTTTTGCTTTGCCTAGGGGAAGGAAATTGAATTAGAGAAGTTGTATTATCCCAAATTATATATTGAAAACTCTGATATGATCACATATTTTACATTCTAAATTAACATCATTATTTCAATGAAGCAAAAGTTCACTTTTCTGATGAATGCCAAAATGCCTTGTTGTAATAACTGTTGTATTCTGTTGTACTGTAGCTCAGGAAACAAGAATATGTTTCCATTGTTTCCAAGGAACTAGAGCCCTGTTATACATTTGTAGATTAAATGCCCCCTGGTGATAATTAGATCACATCACATTGTTTTATTCATAGACCAAAGCAGTTGCTCTGCTGTCCAGTCTATGGAGAATCCCCATAGTGATAACTCTATTCATGGAAGATGACTGAAGTTGCAAGGAAACACTTTCTCCACAACAGTAAGATCAGTCAGTGTGTGATCATAACTTGGACTGATTGACCGCCAACTGAAGATGATCTTTTCTCCATGTTAATATCAACACCTCCATGCTCTGCATTTATTTGCATACTCACTCTTGCAGAGGAAAGCATGAAACCTCTTTTGTATAGTACCTCTTTTTATCTTTCTTTGTTTTCATGAAACTCCTGGAAAGGGGGTCAAGGGGTGTTCTGAAGCTCAGGATCTTCTTGTGAACTTCTTGTGCTTTTGTTCCGTTCTCAAACTGACCTTGATCAGTAACATCAGTCTCTCTGGCCAAGACTTTAGTTCGATTCTAAGGTCAAGATAATAACCCAAAATAATACAATCTTCACGTTGATTAATTCCTACCAGAGGAACATTTGAAAGGTTAATCAGGATTGGAAGAAACTATCATTCCCAGCTGGTTACTCTTGTCTCTTTTACCTTCTGTTGAAGACTTAAGCCACTGCAGTAAGACGAGGTCACCGTGAACACACCAGACAGAATCAGCCACATCCAAATCTGCATCTGAAAGATGTATACACACAAACACAATTGTGACCAGCATAATTGTGAGAAAACATAATCAGACATCTTTGATTAGAATTAACTGGAATGGTCCTGCCAGACTGTGGCACATGTTCACCACTGATGTCCCTTTAGAAAAGGTCAAAGAGATGGAAATAATGTAGCTATTTCTGACCATGGGGGCACCGTGTCCCCAAGGAGAGTCGCCTTGTGAGGACCAACTGTCATATCAGGCAAATAATCCCAGTCATCAATGTGTTATTCACTGATCCTGGAAAAGGACAATGTTATAATCACCTAAAATAAGTGCCTGACCAAAAATAATTGATCTGGAATAGTCTGTTAATTAAATAAATTGATTATTTTTTTTTTTTTTTTTTACAAAATCAGTGATTTTAAGGGTGCAAATATTGGGTAAAGAAATTATTACAGTTGCTGGTGTAATTGCATGCAAAACAAAAAGAAGCAAAACAGTATTTTAACTAGACAGATATTTAAAAGATCATATTACCTTGTACTATATGCATCAATTATTGTGCATGGAAAAAGACTTATGACACTAAGATCAGCTATTAGTGTAAACTTCAGACAAGACAAGACAAGAACAAAAAAAAAAACATTAAGATTAATAACGTCTGTTTTTAAAAAATCCAAAATTAAAAGATGAATCTAGTACAATGCACCAAATAGGTGAAATCATATAAATCACAATGTGATGATACCTGTTTCCTCATCCTATACTGATCCATCACAAATACATCCCTGCAACATTTCCTCACCTTTCTCAACAGCAGGATTCACTGAGGAGATGAAGTTTTAATATTGAGTCTTCCTCCCCCTCTTGCTTCAATCCCCTTAACGACTATTTTATAGATTCTCCTGGATCCCTTCTCTCCAATCAGCATCCTCCATTTTCATGACATCATCATCACCCTTCACCAGAATCCCACGTGTTATCAAATATCTATAAAGGTGCTTGACAGAAATATGTCAGTAACTCTAGCCATCTTATCACTCTTTTGCATATAACCAAGCCTTTAATCACACGTCTTGCAACTTGTTCTTATAAACTAGGTGTTGAGCTGTTGGTTGTCAAGCTTCAGTCTGTTAGTTAAGAGGGCGGCTGGGGCCCATTTCTTTTATTAGACTCGGTGACCAATGCCAGGGCCCATCTGACTAAGGCTGACCTTTTAATGGCCCCCTGTGTATTTATGTGTGTATGGGGGAGTGGCTCAATAAAATCACACTTTTGACATTTGCACTCTGATGCCCTTTAGTGCTTCAGAATTACATTGCGCTGAGTATGTATCGTAAAATCTAAGATATCAGCTGAAAAAAATAAATAAATAAAAACAGTCTCTGGGGAGTCTAAAGACAGTTGTGGCAGGCTCAGACTGTATGACTTTGTATGCATCAGTATTGCCCGGCCGACATAGAAATAAGACCATGAATTTATATTTTTTAGCTTGGATATGTATATCTCACAAACAACATGGATATTGCATTGCAACGAGCATCAGACTTAATTTTGAAAAAATGGTGAGATAAAAACAGCTGGTGAGAACCACTTCACCAGCAGAGGGAGTGAGTGTTCTACAAATGTTCATGTACACGTTCTGAAACTGCATTGTTACGTGGTTGGTTTCAGAGCAAAGAATATGCTTTTTACAGAAAATCATAGATCTTAATTGCTTAAAAAATGCATAATATGGGAAAATACTCCTGGAGGATCCAATAATCATGATTAGACAGGGTTGTGATTATAATCACTATAAATAATATTGTAAAAAATGAACTTGCATTTTTTTTAATACACTATATTGCCAACAGTTTTGGGACGCCTGCCTTTACATGCACATGAACTTTAATGACATCCCATCCTTAATCCGTAGGGTTAAATATGGAGTTGGCCCACCCTTTGCAGCAGCTTCAACTCTTCTGGGAAGGCTTTCCACAAGGTTTAGGAGTGTGTATATGGGAATTTTTGACCATTTTTCTAGAAGCGCATTTGTGAGGTCGGGCACTGATGTTTGATGAGAAGGCCTGGCTCGCAGTCTCCACTCTAATTCATCCCAGAGGTGTTCTATCGGGTTGAGGTCAGGACTCTGTGAAGGCCAGTCAAGTTCCTCCACACCAAACTCGCTCATTCATGTATTTATGGTCCTTGAGAAAACGGTGATGTCATCAGCTCATTTCAATTATCATACAGTGACAGTGTGGGCTTTTAGATCAGTAATTAGATCAGTAATTTAGTTTATATGGTTAATTTAGTTTAATAATTAGATTTATTTGGATATTTAGTTGAAAAAAAATAAGAAAGATTTAGTGATATTTAGTGTCCCCAACTGAGCAAGCCAAGCCAGAGGCAACAGTGGCAAGGAAACCAAAACCCCATCAGGTGACCTAATGGAGAAAAATAAACCTTGGGAGAAACCAGGCTCAGTCAAGCCCAACCCCTGAAAAACAACCTCACACCATAATCCCCCCTCCACCAAACTACACTTGGCACAATGCAGTCAGGCAAGTACCGTTCTCCTGGCAACTGCCAAACCCAGACTCGTCCATCGGGTTGTCAGACAGAGAAGCGTGATTCGTCACTCCAGAGAACACTGTAAAAACTTTTTTTTTTTTTTATTGTGGTAATTGATAATTACATTATGGTCCAAAAAATGACTTCCAAATAATTATCCCCATGCAAAAAGATGCATTGTACTAATTATAGCATAAGGTCTTCACTCAAAATGAAAATTGTAGCCTATATTCACCGAACATATTTAATTGTGCTCAGTCAATCTATGAAGTCGAAATGAAAAATCCATGTTAAATTTAATTATTGGACAAAAAAACTCCATAAGCAGTAACCTAGAATACTGTCTAACACTTGATAGCTGCTCTGTCAAGACCTCGTCGTCAGGAACCTGGGTGTGCTCTTTGATACCAATCTTTAATTTGAAAGCCATGTTTCTAGCATCTGTAAAACTGCATTCTACCATCTTACAAATATATCTAAATTACAGCATATGCTTTCAATGCAAAATACTGAACAGTTAGTTCATGTGCTCAAGGCTAGATTATTTTAATGTTCTACTGGGTGTTTAACCTGCTCGCTTAATAAATAAACTGCAGCTGGTCCAAAACGCAGCAGCTCGAGTTCTTACTAGAACCAGGAAGTATGGTCATATTAGCCCGGTTCTGTCAACACTGCACTGGCTCCCTATTAAACATTGCATACATTTTAAAATCTTGCTTATTAGGCTACTTACAACGCTCTAAATGGTTTAGCTCCCCAGTACTTAACACATTATACTCCATCATGTCTATTGCGGTCTCAAAATTCTGGCCAGTTGATAATACATAGAATATCAAAATTAGGGCTGCACAATATATCGAAATTATCAAAATGTCACAAATGTACATATCGCAATATGCATATTGCAATGGCACGCAATATCTGAATGATTTTAATAGGCTACTCCAACATTGTGAAAAGTGTATGTTTTAGGTAGACGCATATAGCAGAGCATAGACTGGGCACACGACTGTTACTTATGTGACTTGCTTGACATTAAAAAGAGTTATTAAATGCAATAACTTGCGAAAAACAATTTCTTGCAGTCTCGCACTGTCTTGTGTCTGATACAGCTTCTTGATGTTAAGTTTTAGGTTGATATAACTATATATTACCATGTCAAGCAAATAGTTTTTGGTATTTAAATATTGGCATTACATTTTTCATTTACATTGATGTTAAAATGATATTGTCAGATGTGTGACATACATTTTTGCAAGCGATTTTTGGCAAAGAAGTTGTAGCGATGCTTTCTTTTCCCAGAAAGAATGTGAAACACATAAATGGTATCATTCTCAGTTTTTAAATAATCTTTTATAATTATTTAATAATTAAAATATAATTTAAATAGATTTTACACACTTAAAGCAATATCGTATCGCATATCGAATATCGCATTATTTAACAAGGTATTGCATATCGCATTTTTCTTAAATATCGCACAGTCCTAATCAAAATCAACTTCAGGTGGTCGATCCTTTTCCTATTTAGCACCTAAACTCTGGAACAGTCTTCCTAGCATTGTTCGGGAAGCAGACACACTCTGTTAGTTTAAATCTAGACTAAAAACACATCTCTTTACTATGGCATTCACATAAAACATGTTTAATTTATATTATTCAAATCAGTTAAATGATTGTTAGGCTGCATTAACTAGGTCAGCCGGAACCGGGAAAACTTCCCATAACACCTGATGTACTCGTTATATCATAAAAAAGAATGGCATTTATGCTAATGTTAGTCTCTCCGTTTATTCCTCTAATAATTGCCTTACGACACGACATCCTCAATAAACCTGTCTCCGGCATGAAGACTTTGATCTTTCGAATATTCCTATCTAATAATTGCCTCATCAACACAGCATCCTCAATAAACCGTCTCCGGCGTGATGACTCCGATCTTTTGAATATTCCTATCTAATAATTGCCTTATCGTCACGACATCCTCAATAAACCCGTCTCCAGCGTGATGACTCCGATCTTTCGTATATTCCTATCTAATAATTGCCTCACCGACACGGCATGATGGCCAGAGGAGAACTGGCACACTGACTGAGCCTGGTTTCTCCCAAGGTTTATTTTCTCCATTATGCCACCTGATGGAGTTCCCTTTCGAGGGAACTCTCACTGCGTCGGAACGACACTTTGGGGATGCTCCCTAAGCATCAGCGTATCTGAAGTCTGAATGAAAACTAAACCAATCTGATTGGCGTGCGTGATGACGTTACTGTGACAGCATACCCGGAAGTATAAAAGGGGAGCCGGCGCATTGAAACGGCAGTTATTGCTCTTCAGCATAGCGCTCTCTGTTGAAATTGTCTGTCTATTTACTGTTGTTTGTCCAGTTGCAAAAGTGTGTGTGAATGATGGAGAATATGAGAGAGTTTAAGCAGTGTGTGCATACGTGTCCCTGCTACATATCGGGCTCGGATAAACACCTGCTTTGTGTGCAGTGTCTGGGTGTTGAGCATGCTCGGGCGGCTCTCGAGGGAGCCTGTCAGCATTGCCTGTCAGCATTGTGAGCTGCTCACACTCAGGCTGCTCCGCTCTCGGCTGGCCGTGTTCGATGAGGCCGGCCAGCCTCATGAGTCCCATGGTTCTGGACCCGCGGTCGCTGAGGCGGCTCGGCGTCGCAGATCATGGGGCTCACAGAAGGACTTGTCAGCGGGATTTGGGACTGCTGCGGCACTTTCCTAATCCTCGTCTGACAGTTCTGAGGATCTTCCTCCCCGTGTGGAAGCCCGCGCTGCGGCTTCTTCCCCCGGGGTCGAAGGTCTGATGCTTATTCTCTCCGGTTCCGAGGAGCCGGATGAGTTTGGCATTGGGGCGGGCGGAGAAGCAGAAAGTGTTTCATCGCTTCATCCACCCGCCCAAGAGGAGCTGGTTGAGGTGTTGACTCGTGCGGTGGCCAAGTTAAACATTAGTTGGCCACAGGAGGAGCAGGAAGTTCAGCCACCCAGTAGGCTGGACGACCGGTTCCTTTCTCGCCGGGTCCAAACACTGTGCCGGGGCTTACCTTCCTGGATCTGGCGAGCTATCTTTCGCCCGATTCTGCGTCGTCCCTGAAAGGCCCGGCGCTGCCCACCAAACCCTGTCGGGACACCTCATCTTTGGTGGGCAAAGCTTATATGGCGGCTGGGTGGGCTGGTAGTTCCCTGCACACACTATCCATCTTGCAGGCCTACCAGGCTGACCTCCTGAAAGAGCTTGACTAGGGCGAGGGTCCCTCTCCGGAGGATGTGCTGGAACTCCGGAAGGCTGCAGATTTATCTCTCCGCATCACCAAGGAGACGGCCCGTGCCTAGGGGGCAGCCTCAGCTGTCTGCCAGCTCCTCGCACCGGCAGGTGCAGAAGGAGAGCGTCGCCTCTAGAGCCCCTCCTCCGGGAGCTTGGCAACAGAGGTGGCGTTCTCACGAGCAGTCTTCCGCGCCTAGAGGCGATCTGAGGAACGTACTCCAGGCACGGAAGGCTGCTGGGAAGAAGTCCTAGCTTCCGCTGGACTTCTAAGAGCGGTCCCCCCCGCAGAGGGGCAACCGAGGAAATCGAGGTGGTAATCCCGCCGTCTATGACACTTCAGGCCACATCGATTTCCCGCGAACGCATGCTGCTCCAGCCGCCTCTGGAAAGACCTGCGGCTGGGCAGCTCGCGCGTCCGCACACAGAGAATCGTTCCCAACCACTTCCTGCTGGTCATCCTCTTCAGGGGGTTGGGGACGAGGCTCGTGTAACACCCGACGCCAGCCTCGAGAGGATGGAGGGTTGCGTCCGATTATAGACCTGAGGTATTTGAATCGGTCTCTGAGGTTCAGATTCAAAATGCTCACGGTTCCCATCATCGTGAGTCAGATCCAGCCCGAGGACTGGTTCGTCACGATAGATCTAAAGGATGCATACTTCCATATCTCCATCCTTCCATGTCACAGGAAGTTCTTGAGGTTCGCTTTCGGTGGCGAGGCATACCAATATCGAGTGCTTCCCTTCGGCCTAGCTCTTTCCCCATGCACATTCACGAAGTGCATGGATGCATCTCTGGCTCCACTGAGACTTCAGGGCATCCGTGTGCTGAATTATATCGACGACTGGCTCATATTGGCCCAGTCGTACGAGATGGCAGTTCGGCATCGAGATGTCGTTCTGGCTCACATAAAGTGCTTGGGGCTGAGACTCAACACAAAGAAGAGTGTGTTGACGCCGTCCCAGAGGACTACGTTCCTAGGGATCGTATGGGACTCGGCGATGATGCGGGCACAATTGTCTCCCGTGAGAGTCGAGACCGTACTGGCGATGGTCTCAGGAATAAGGCTAGACCACAGCATCACTGTGAGGCACTTTCAGAGAGTGCTGGGGCACATGGCAGCAGCGTCCAACGTGATACCTTTTGGCCTGCTGCACATGAGACCCCTACAGTGGTGGCTGAAAAACAAAGGGGTTTTCCCCCAGAGGGAATCCTTTCCGTATGATCAGGGTAACGCGCAGATGCCTTCTTTCCCTAGTCATATGGAAGAAACCTTGGTTTCTGTCCCAGGGGCCAGTGTTGGGAGTGTCCTGTTGCCAGAAATCCGTTTCAACAGACGCCTCCCTCACTGGTTGGGGCGCGGTCATGGACGGCCACTTTGCGAGGGGCCCGTGGGTGGGCCGTCATTCCTCCTGGCACATAAACTGCCTGGAGATGATGGCTGTCTACAAAGCTCTCAGGAGCTTTTTCCCGGACCTCCGCGGCCAACATGTCCTGGTACGAACAGACAATACGGCTGTTGTAGTGTACCTCAATCATCAGGGGGGTTTGAGGTCGCGCCCTCTATGCAGACTGGCGCATCAAATCCTCCTGTGGTCCCAAGGGAAACTGTTGTCCATCAGGGCAATGTATGTCCGGGGGGTCCAAAATCAGGGAGCAGACATCCTGTCGAGGCAGGGGCTGAGGCCCGGGGAGTGGCGACTCCACCCAGAGGTGGTGGAGGCCATGTGCGAGAGGTTCGGCCCAGTGGAAGTGGACCTGTTTGCGTCTCGAGAGACGTCCCACTGTCCACTGTGGTGTTCCCTCACGCATCCAGCCCCGCTGGGGTTGGATGCCATGGTTCAGACGGGCCCGAGGCTGCGTCTATACGCATTTCCCCCGATTGCTCTGCTCCCGGGAGTCCTGGAGAGGGTCCGTCAACAGGGGGTCAGCCTACTTCTGGTAGCACCCCGTTGGCCGACTCGAGTTTGGTTCTCGGATATCATAGCTCTGCTGGCAGGTCATCCGTGGCAGATTCCTCTGAGGAGGGATCTCCTATCTCAGGCGGGGGGCACAATATTTCACCCCCGGCCGGAGGTTTGGAACCTTTGGGTCTGGCCCCTGAGGGGGTCAGGTACCTAGAGGCTGGCCTGTCGGCAGAGGTGATAGAGACCTTACTCAGTTCCAGGGCTCCGTCTACGAGGAGACTGTACAGCCTCAAGTGGAATGTGTTTGCCACTTGGTGCAGGGAGCGTGAGGTGGACCCAGTTAACTGCCCAGTGGCTTCAGTGCTGGAGTTCCTCCAAGATTGCTTCTCTGCGGGTCTAACCCCGTCCACACTCAAGGTGTACATGGCTGCCATTGGGGCTTTCCACACTCCTTTGGGTGATGGGCCTCTGGGTAGGCACCAGCTGGTTGTACAGTTCCTCCGTGAGGCTCGGAGGATGAGGCCTGCGACTCGTTCCAGAGTTCCAACTTGGGATCTGGCAGTGGTTCTCGAAGGGCTGGCTGATGCCCCCTTTGAGCCATTGGAGTCGGCAGAACCAAAGAACCTGACCCTGAAGGTGGCTTTTCTCCTGGCTATCACATCTCTGAGGAGAGTGGGGGACCTCCAGGCCTTGGCGGTAACGCCGATTTGCCTGGAGTTTGCCCCTGGGGGAGTTAAAGCCATCCAACACCCTAGGCCAGGCTATGTGCCCAATGTTCCATCAAGGGTGGCCAGGTCTTTGGTTCTTCAGGCATTTCATCCCCCGCCTCACGTGACGGCGGAAGAAAGGAGACTTCACCTGCTCTGCCCAGTTAGGGCTCTCAGAGTGTATTTGGAGAAGTCTGCGCAGTGGAGGAGATCTCAACAGCTTTTGGTGTGTTTTGGTTCACCCAAGAAAGGGTTGCCTGCGTCTACCCAGACAATCAGTAACTGGATTGTCCAGGCAATAACCATGGCTTATCAGGTGCGCAATTTGCCTTCACCTATGGCCGTGAGGGCTCATTCCACCAGAGGCATGGCCTCTTCGGTGGCCCTCCTTTCTGGGGTCCCCATGCAGGATATCTGCGAGGCGGCTGGGTGGGCTACCCCACACACCTTTATCAGGTTTTATAGTCTGCATCTCCCTACGGCGCCTGGCGCTAGGGTGCTTCAGTCCTAGTTGTGCCCGGTCTCCGGCTTCACACTAGGGCAGGCGCTACCCTCGGTGTGGGCTAGTGGGTACTCGTTCCCCAAAGTGTCGTTCCGACGCAGTGAGAGTTCCTTTGAAAGGGAACGGCTCGGGTTATGTATATAAATACATAAACACGTATATAAACCTTGTTCCCTGAGAAGGGAACGAGCACTGCGTCGCGTCACCACACCTCGGCACTCCTGGAGCGCATGCTTCAGAGCAATAGCTGCCGTTTCAATGCGCCGGCTCCCCTTTTATACTTCCGGGTATGCCGTCACCACGTCATCACGCACACCAATCGGATTGGTTTAGTTTTCATTCAGACTTCAGATACCCTGATGCTTAGGGAGCATCCCCAAAGTGTCGTTCCGACGCAGTGCTCATTCCCTTCTCAGGGAACAAGGGTTATATACATAACCCGAGCCGTTTTGGTTCCTTGCCACTGTCGTCTTTGTCTTGGCTTGCTCAGTTGGAGACACTAAATTTTCAACTACATATTCAACTAAATTTTCAACTAAATTACTGATCTACACGCATTGCCACTATATGATAATTGAAATGAGCTGGATAACGTCAACGTTTTCTCCACACCGTTCGTATGGAGATTTCAAAAGTGGATGCGCTGGGGAGAGCGAAGAGAGCCAAACCAGCCGGTGCTGAAGGACGAAACTAAAATTCCCAAGAGAATAGAGATATTCATCGTCCCAATACGTAGGTGAGTATTGAGCACTGAAATTATTCTACAGAGTTTTGCTTAATGACACGGTATGAAGTTTAAAAAACATTTTGTAGAATCACGAGTTCATATACATTAATTGGTTTCATGAGTGTGTTCTCGGTTACCACATTTATCTAATGGTAGCCAATAGTTTTATTTTCCTCATGTCTTATATGTCTAAAATAATAGGCAATAAGTAAATTAAGTCATTTGTGTGATATGTGCGCCAGGCGACCTTTAAACACGGTGCCGTTTACTGTCAGCCTCTTTCAGGGCTTATTGCCTTTTAATATCAAACACGTCAAGCTCGTGATTTTCTTATTCATCCATTCATTCATCTCATCCTCATTATATACTTAAGTAACATCTGTTCTGTCACTTGCCAGATGTGATGCAGGGGAACTTTGTCATTAATGTTAGTTTTTATTTTTATTTGCAGGTTTTTAGCCTATTTTTCCTTGAAAATAATATATTTTTTACCAAATATCCTGTGTTGGAATTGACTTTTTAATAAAGTAATGTGATAAAATGTCAACCCTGTTGTCTGTGTTCTGTATTTTACTTAATATATTTATGTTTTTAGTCATTTTTGTCTTTTGGGACAGTGAGAAATAAACAATTGTTACTACAATTTAAAATATTTAATTGGACCAACCTCACAGTTTGGTAAAATAATTTTTCCTTTGGCTCAACATATTATTTCTGATTGAGCCCATGTTAACAGACTGTTGCCACAATTGATCAAATTCAAATCAAAGAAATTAAATTTGGCCAATTAAAAATTTTAGATGAAAACTAGAACATTTTGAATTTGACTAGAACATAGAGGCCTATATATATATATATATATATATATATATATATATATATATATATATATATATATATATATATATATATATATATATATATATATTAGGGGTGGCACGGTTCACAAAACCCACGGTTCGGTTCGTAGGGTCACGGTTTTAGGGTCACGGTTTTCGGTTCTGTGCTGTTTTTGTTGTTGTTTTTTTTAATCGTTAACACTCCAGAAATTTACTTCAGCATGGTATATATGGCTTAATCAATTTAGGATACAGTATTAAAAATTGTTATATCAAGTTGTTTCCTAACTGGCTGTCTAACGAGTCCGACACATTGGCGTAACATTTTTCATGTTAATCATATCAATTTTGATCAGAACAATGCACTGTGGCTTTAATTCAGCTGACCTGATTAACACATTTCACCATGAAGTGTTCCGTGTGTTATGACATCCAGCGCTGTGAAAAAATAAAATAAAATACACGAAAACACAACACTGCCAGAAGTTTTTGCCCAAACTTCAAAGGCATGTTTAAATTATTAGAACTAGAAGCATATCTTAACTTTTAAATGTTACATTTATCATGTGAACTACTTATATACAACATATGCATGTGTGTATGAGACAGAGGAGAACACGGTCGCATTTGCAGCAGATGTTGCCCATCATAAATCAAAGCATGAGACAGACAGGGGTCGGAGGAGAACACCGGAAAATGTGACAGAATGGACTATATTTGCCTGTATTTGCAATACACGAGCTGTGGTTCAGCTGCGCGACTCGCAAGACGAACACTGCCAGTATGTGTATGCGCGGGCACGCTCCCGTTCTCCGCACTGCATCTGCCCTGCTATACGATGCTAGCGCATCCTCCAACTCCAACTCCGGGCACGGGCAGCAGTTCCTTATCTCTCCGACTTTCATTTCTACATGTGACGTGACCTGCAGCACTTTACTGTATGTCCACACACACCTCTTATTTCGCGCGAAAAGGACACCCACTGTCTGAGGTAACATACGGGCACGAGGTGTTGGGGAAAAATTTAATCACAGAAGACTTTATCTTCCAGACCTGTTTTCTCTATTGTGTTTTAAATGAGTCAGATCAAAGAGGCCCCACCTGTGGAAGCCATACATTGTCCCTTTTATCTTTTATGGCTCTTGGAATCTGAGTTCCTGGCTAGCATCTATGCGTTTGAATAGTTATGCTGATTAGGAGTAGGTGATACTCTGTTTGGGCAGGGTTTTCCCAAGACCTGTATATGTAATTAACATGCTTTGGTACAGATGAAGGACCATTGTGTTTCTTGCTTTTAATTCAAATGAGATCCAAGACAGGAGGGAGACCATTTGTGTATTTTCTCACCTCTTGCTCAAGGCGAAACCTTCAGTGGGTTTCGCCAGATGTATGGAAAATTACTGAGGGGGGTTGTTGAAACATTGAGGGTATAAAAGTTTGTGCTTTCTTTTGTTTTAGCAGTTCACACTCAAGGTAGCCTCGAGCGGCTGCGTTTGACCGTGGCTCTTCCTTGCAAGGAAAATAAATCTTTATAAAGACAATTGGATTATGGTTTATCTCTTATTAGTGATGTCGACGAATACATTTTTGCCATTACAGAGGATACATTGCGCATGCGCGAACCGTGCGACGCACACACTCCGAACCGAGACAAGTGAACCGCACGGTTCGGTTTTTTTCCATGTACCGTGCTACCCCTAATATATATATATATATATATATATCGTCGCTGTCCGATGAAAACCACGTATGTCCATTTTGCCGATTTTGAGATTTTTCGACGGATTGAATGTCCAGGTTCATTTCCGTATACAGTATGCGTCACATATCTAAATGGCCAATGAAAAGTTGTGAAAACATGTCATCTGATTTTCACGTATATCCATTTGGTGTCAAAGCTGTCAATCACGCCGCGTATCTCCCGCCCTGTGGAAGCATCTCGCTGGTCTCGCCGGTCTCGTGAAATTGTTTCATCGAAGCTCAGCACTGGATAGCCGAAAGTACGACATTGAAGCTCTCCACAGTTTAGTTCTAATCTAGTTCTTCACAGATTAGTTTGCTTGCTAGTATGTAAATAAACTCGGTCTCTTTGATAAGATTCAGCCTTTTTTTTCTCAGTCAAACTGATCAAATTATAGCCTGTAATGCTACTGTCATGATTGTCACTAGAACATGCCTCACTCATACTGCGATCACCGCTTGCCAGAGGCTGAGAATATCCAGCATGTATTCCTCTGTATTCCTCACGTATTCCTCTGCTGAAACGCGACTTTGCCATTCTAATTAATGATCGGAAGAACGCGTATCGACCACCGTTACTGTAAAATATGCACGTATGTCCATTTAAACTCAATTTTGGTCAAATGTGGATTATATCATTACACTGTCAAGAATATGGTTACATGTAAAGATGCTGTACCAAGTATGACAACGCTACATTCAACTGCTTTTGAAATACAGTGTTTTTTTCACTTCCTGAAAAGTAAGCGTTTTGGACATACGTGAGTTTCATCGGGCAGCGACGATATATATATATATATATATATATATATATATATATATATATATATATATATATATATATAATTTTTTTTTTTTTCTTTTTTTTTTTTTTTTTTACAGTGCTAGAGTCTGTTGAGGGTAGATGTGACTGAGGCGTTGTGAGTAGATGTAAGCACTCAGGAGAAGTTGGATGAGTTTTAACAGATGGGATCTTTTTATTTACCCCAAATAAGGCCAAAGAAAGGCAATCAAAAAAAAAAAAAAAAAAAAAAAAACCTATTTAGTATATAAAATAAATGGACATAAGAGTCCAAAACACAAAAAATACAACCATACTTTTATAGCTGCTTAGAGATTGACCTTTACACAAGCCACTTTACATAGGGTATCAACAGACTTATGTCTTCTCACTTCACCCCTCCCTTAGAGATTGAGACTCCTAGTCTTTTATACACAGGAAGCACCCCTGGAATTGGCACATACCAATTCAATAATACAATACAGGGGTGGTTCAGGTAAATAAACCATAAATGCTTAAAAACAGCCGCAATGCTACATCTATAAAATTAGAAAAATACAGAATATCATTTCTATGATTTCAGCTAACAGAACGAGACGACAGAACGAGACGGCAGAACGAGACGACAGAACGAGACGACAGAACGAGACGACAGAACGAGACAACAGTTGAGACGACAGAACGAGACGACAGAACGAGACGACAGAATGAGACGACAGTTAAGAAGACAGAACGAGACGACAGAACGAGACGACAGTTAAGACGACAGAACGAGATGACAGAACGAGACGACAGAATGAGACGACAGAACGAGACAACAGTTAAGACGACAGAACAAGACGACAGAACGAGACGACAGAACAAGACGACAGAACGAGACAACAGTTAAGACGACAGAAAGAGACGACAGAACGAGACGACAGACAGAGACAACAGTTAAGATGACAGAACAAGACGACAGAACGAGACGAAAGAAAGAGACAACAGTTAAGATGACAGAACAAGACGACAGTTAAGATGACACTGAGGACAACAGAACAAATCGACATAAACAAAGAACATACACATCAACATTTAGTAATTTACCTGAAAAAGTAGGATCAATACAGTAAGGATGACAGAACAAAACGACATAAACGGAGAGCATACACATCAACTTATACTAATTTATCTGAAAAAGTAGGCAACTGTTAGCAGGTTACTGTTGACAAGGACAAATGTGTAGTACAAAGCACAAAGCAGTCGACTCATTTTTGGCACAAATGGAACCCCATACTCACATTTTAAAGTTTTTTTTTTAGTCGGTTAATGTCCATTATTTTTTCTGTGATGAACCGTCCGGCTTTTATCCATCTGGCCTGCAACTCTGTCTCCTCCACATTCTTTCTGTCAAGCCACTCCTTGAAGCAGACTGAAAAGAAATGAACAGATAAATAGTGATGCTTGTGTCGCACCAGAACAAATAAAAATGTATTACTCCATAACCCAGTACTTGGCATCCCACAAAGACCTTGTGGCTACTGCTACCTTTTAATGTCTGAAGTTTCTGGGGGGTTAAAGGCTGCCTGCTGGTTTTGGTTGTGGGGCATTCCTTCCCTGTGAGACTTCTTTCCCCCAGAGTCTTAGAGCCCCAGATTGCCACTGCCAACTCCTTGACAAATAAGGAATCCCGCGTGCTGTTTTGAATCCTTGACCAGGCCTCTCTGCACACTCGAACATCTCCCCAAATGCATACAAATGCATACAAAATATATTAAAACTTTAAGTGTACTGTAGTTGGGGGTTCTTATATTAATCCATGCACACAGATGATGAGCCTTACGAAAAATCTTTAAGTGTACTGTAGTTGGGGGTTCTTATATTAATCCATGCACACAGATGATGAGCCTTACGAAAAATATGTTTATTCAAGTGTTCCATTAGTATACTTCTTTTAAACTAAAAATAAGAAAGTATACTTTCAGTCTACATTTTATATACTTCTCAAAAATATACTTAAACATTACTTAAAGGAACCGTATGTAAGAAATGTATTTAAATTAATCATAAAATGGCCCTGATATATGGAAGGATATCGCGGACAATTTTCAAAAGGAATTCAAATTGTATTTGCAATTGCGTTTTCAATTTGTGGAAGCATAAAATGTGACATAATCCAAACGCAATTGCAAATCACACATTGCCATTTGCATTTTCGTTTACGTGAACGCACAACGTCTGCCAAATTTCAAATGGAAAAGCAAAGTATGTTTGCAATTGCATTTCCAATGTCTTACAAGTTATGACCCTGCCATTTTAGAATAGCAATAGAAAATCACCTATTTGCCATTTCATTTCCTCCGTGTCCTGCCACAACCTGCACAAAATTCAAATAGAATCGCAATCCCCTTTGCACTTGCATTTCCGATGTCTATCACAGTCAACTGTCAATCAGGCTTGAGGGCGGGGTTTATTGGTGTGGTCTGAAAATAGGCCACGCCCTCAAGTGGTGGAAAACAAAGCATTTTTTCATCATTATTCATTCCTATGAAGAAAACAGGGAGAAATATCCAATAAATGTGTATATTTTGCAACAACAACAAAAAAGTCATACTGTGTAGTTTGTCCTGGAACTAAATATATTTTAGTTATATAAAATATAACTATTTATCACCTGCTAACCAAACAAAAAGAAGCCAAAAAAGATCTGGTTGCAAGATTAGGGATGCTTATATTGAACGTTTAACCGTTTACCAAAAGTAATTTTGACAGATTAATATACAGTTAAACGGTTTAAAATGTATTTTATTATTATTATTATTTTTATTTATTTTTTAGTTTGCTGCATGATAAAAGCTAAATTTGCTAAAGTTCAGATCAATATATAATATATAGGCCTAATCTTTAAAATAGGCCTATCCTTTTATTGAAACTGGTGCAAAGAGACATTTCACCCGCTGGCACTTTCGCTTTTGCCACAGAGACCCTTGTGATAAATAAATGTGTTGTATTTATGGTAATCCGCGCAGATTTGATAAAAATAAATAATAAAAGAGCGATAAGTCGCGAAAGACAACTGAATTACTGAATGTTGCTCCGAGCGCAATGCGGAACGCGCTAAATGGCCAAATAAACACAGAAATATATCAAAATGCCAAGTCGAGTATTCACACAGTAGATGTAAGAACTGTGTGCGTTCACACACACACATTTATAACTCGACCTCACAGTGAAAGCCATGCACAATTAATTCCATATTGCATATTCCACATTTATTGTTTGCTGCTTATGTGCTGGTTTTTAGTCATACTACTGTTGAAATTTTATTTAAAAAAAATAAATAAATAAATAAATATATATATATATATATATATTTTTTTTTTTATATATATATATATATATTTTTTATAATAATTTTATATATATATTATATATATATATTTTTTACTGTGGCTCTTTTGGAAAAATGCTTTAACCAAAAATGAAAAATGGCTCTTTGGTCCAAAAAGGTTCCCGACCCCTGGCTTAAATGAACAACTAGTTAAGTAGAAAAAAACTTTATTCGGGGACAGCCTTTGCCTATGTCTCATATCACTTCACATATTTTCGAGCCAGCATGCACAAAGGGCATTCTGGGTTGAGCGAGCGGCGCTGAGCGGAATGAGCGAGCAAATAGACTGCTATTTTTTTTGACGAAAAAAATTAGTCTGACAGAAAATCAGATCATCCTCCTACGAATCGAACATGATCTGCGATTGAATGTCACTAATGTAATTTTATTTTATTTTTTGATCGCTTGGATCTTGAGCACAGAATCATATGGACAACACACCACTCATATGTCAAGTTTCTATAGATTCTCTGATTTTAACTCATGATCATTTTATTTATTTATAATTTTAATTACTGTGTCCGGGACCGCTGGAATATGATGATATCTGTCTGATAGATAGCCTACCTAGTGCAGTCATGTCAGTTTTCTTATTTGCTGTTTTTTCTGGTTGCCAGGTGAACATACTATCAGTTCTGCATTTTGACTTTGTTTGAACTAAAGAGTTTGAACTTTGATTTTTATTACAAAAATATCCAAATTCCCCGTTTTCCACCACTGGAGGGCGTGGTCTATTTTCAGACCACACAATAAACCCCGCCCTCAAGCCTGATTGACAGTTGACTGTGATAGACATCGGAAATGCAAGTGCAAAGGGGATTGCGATTCTATTTGAATTTTGTGCAGGTTGTGGCAGGACACGGAGGAAATGAAATGGCAAATAGGTGATTTTCTATTGCTATTCTAAAATGGCAGGGTCATAACTTGTAAGACATTGGAAATGCAATTGCAAACATACTTTGCTTTTCCATTTGAAATTTGGCAGACGTTGTGCGTTCACGTAAACGAAAATGCAAATGGCAATGTGTGATTTGCAATTGCGTTTGGATTATGTCACATTTTATGCGTCCACAAATTGAAAACGCAATTGCAAATACAATTTGCAATTCCTTTTGAAAATTGTCCGCGATATCCTTCCATACTGATATGTCACTAGACATTATGAAATCATGTTGACCATTCCTTTGAAAGATGGAGACGGCTGAAAACGGAGAAGAATTTGAAGACAGATGCCAACGTTGCAGCCTATCTGGCAACCTTGAGTCAGGGGGGAGGGGGAGGGGATACACCGCTCTACAGTAATTTGAAAGTGATTGCAGTACCAGTTTTGGCCACAATCTTACATACGGTTCCTTTAAGTATACTTTATAAAATGAACTTAAAGTATACTTCTTTTTCGTAAGGGGAGGGCAATACTGTACCTCATCTCCTTTTGAAGACACAGATGGTTCCACCAAACAGTCAGACTCTGCAACATATACAAAATAATGTCAATGTACTCAATATACATATTTACCCTCTTGCATCAGGGCCTATAGTTTGGTAAATATGGACCATGATAGATTTCAGATATCTGTGACTGTGAGTAATATATTTGTTATATATACACATGTATATCCTTACTTTGTAAGGTCTCCTTTGGGCTTCGGGCTCCAGGGTCTTTGACAGTTAGAAAGAAAACAAACATATCACAAATATGACAGATGATGGAAAACATGACAACAAAAAATATACTTATAAACCCTCAAAGATCACAGCTGAAGTACTCCAATAACATATAGTCTTCCCCAATCCCAATGCTATTCCTTTAATTTGTATATTATTAGATGGTTTAAATTATCATTTGGGGGGATGGATGGGGCTGTTGATGAGGATTTCAGTGCCTACAGCAATTGTTGCTGCAATTGCATGTTTAGAGAACGTAGTTCTTTATTCTCTGCCTCAATTTCTGCTCTGAGTTTCTCCTGCTCCTCTAACCTATAATAGATGGACATAGTGTATGTCATGATTAGCTGACATTATAAGAAAGAAAAAAATATATATATTTTAATATATTAGGTGTTATCTAGCTACTTATAGTATATCCACCTAGTTCTGCTATGGTGCTCTGACAAGCAGGTTAAATCAAACATTGGGCTAAAGATCAATTCTCTTGTCAGAACACATTAAAGGAGAAGTTCACTTTTAAAATGAAAATTCTGTCATCATATACTCACCCTCATGTTGTTTCAAACCTGTATGAATTTCTTTCATCTGCTGAGCAGAAAGGAAGATATTTAGAAGATTATCAGTAACCAGACAGTTTTTGGGTCCCATTGACTTCCATAGTAGGAAAAAAATATACTATGGAAGTCAATGGGACCCAAAAACTGTCTGGCTACTGATAATCTTCTAAACATAGGCGTCGATTTCGGGGGGGACGCGTACCCACCAGATTTCGTCATGAGTCGTTTTGTACCCAGCACTTTTTTTTTTTTTAAACCTCGAGTTCAATTTTACGGTGAAGCATTGCTGCCACACGCATAATTTTTTCCACTCAATTGTGTCGTAATAACGAGATCTTATGTCGTTTTATCGACATATTTTGTCTTAAAAACGCTTGAAAAGCAGAAGCAAGCTCCGTAAAACAGGCTCTTCCGCTGCCTGTATCAGTGGCAGTGCCCATAGCACGAAATTGTTGTAATGTATTGATGTAGCCTACAGTTTTTAACAGCCATGGGTAGCCGGTGCCATGGACCGTTCACGATTAGCGTAATGACGGACCCCGGTGCAGCCACAAATATCATAACTATCTATAGGCCTACTGTAATTAAGACATTCAAGAAAGTATTAAAAAGAAAGACGCTTTCAGCCTTACTCGACTTTTTTACGCCCCTAGGGCCGGGCTTCGGGCCAATTTTCCAGTCATAGCCTACCTCAGACGCGGGCCGGGCTTCGGGACTTTTTAGGCTATAGGACGGCGCTATGCAACACGCATCGCCGCAAATGAGTAAAGCAAGCCAACACGCAAACTGCCACAAGTGAAACTGAAAATAAGCTAAGTCTTAGATGCTCAAAAGCACAATCATCTTCATTTAAACTAATGAGACTAAAGGCTCTTACCAGTGTTCAGGTCGCTCGTTCTCATACTGCGGTCTTTGATGTTGAAATGAGCTGATGAATAAAATGCTCATATCTGTTGCTTTCGTTGACATGAACTCTGTTAAATGTGCATATAGCACGGGAATTGAAGATCAGATTTATATTCATTTCGCGGAGAGGTGTAGCCTAAGGTAAGACAACCAGCATGTTTTTTTAATTATTTGTTTAGATTGTGTAGCTTGTTTAGATTGTGTAGCTTGTTTCGTTTGCGCGCGCCGTTGCGATCTGCCTGCCTCATCTTGTCAAAAATGCCTTTTTACTGTGATGGTGGTGATAGTAGGCTAAACGTTTAAACAATGCTTTAAGTGTTTTATATGGATTTTATAAGCAAGACAAGTCAAGTGTTGATTTGAGAGGCTAAAGTGTTGGGTTAACTCACTGTCGGCCGCTGGCCGCTTGGTCGTCACTTTAAAAAGCAAAAACTTTAGTTTAACAATGAAAAAAATGCTTAATTTTTTTTCTAAATTAACTTAATAAAGAAACGAAACGAAATATAGCCTAACTACTCTGACATGTGTTGATTTGAGAGGCTAAAGTGTTGGGTTAACTCACTGTCGGCCGCTGGCCGCTTGCTCGTCACTTTAAAAAGCAAAAACTTTACTTTTAGTTTAACAAAAAAAAAATGCTTCAAACATTTTTCTAAATTAATTTAATAAAGAAACAAAACGAAATTTAACTATTTTGACATTAAAAACAAAACTGAATTATTTTAACGGCTGCAACTAATGTGTAATAGGGAGGATAAAAAAAACACGGGCTCCAGTGGGACTCTGATAACGAAGTGGTTAAAAAAAATTGCAAAAATGAAAAATATTAAAGAATTCACGGGGCGCTTTTGTCGGCATGAGTAAGATAGGCTATAAGACCCGCAATTTTTATTTATTTATATTAGTAAGCTACAGGACATAGTCTTTCAAAACATGACCTGCGCGAAAGAGAAAAAAAATGCATCATGTACCCAGCACTTCTGAAAATGCACTTCTGAATGCGTCTCTGTCCCCAGCACATTTCAAACCAAACTGACGCCCATGCTTCTAAATATCTTCTTTTCTGTTCAGCAGAAGAAAGAAATTCATACAGGTTTGAAACAACATGAGGGTGAGTATATGATGACAGAATTTTCATTTTAAAAGTGAACTTCTCCTTTAAAGGTCCCGTTCTTCGTGATACCATTGTTCAAACTTTAGTTAGTGTGTAATGTTGCTGTTAGAGCATAAATAATACCTGTAAAATTATAAAGCTCAAAGTTCAATGCCAAGCGAGATATTTTATTTAACGGAAGTTCCCTTTCAAAGCCTACAGCGAACGGCTGGCTTGGACTACATCCTGGTACTTCCTTCATATATGACGTAGAACAGTAGAACAGACTAACCTCCGCCCACAAGACTACGCGAAAAAGGGGGCGTGGTCTTGTTGCTGTCCCACGTGGAGAAGAGGACGTGTCGCGTGGAGAAAAGGAAGTGCTGCGTTTGAGTGTGTTTGTCGCCATGTCGTCGAGACGCTGTTATTTTCATCCCAGAGTCAAATCACCTTTGTTTGGCTTTCCCAGGGAAAGTAGAGATTTTCCCAGGGAAAGTAGAGATCATTAAGCGCATATATATCTCCCGTTAAGAGGCGTGACATTTCCACGTGCGCTAAGCTGCTGTCGAATCACACCACAGGAACCGTGACACGTTCGCTAAGCTGCTGTCAAATCAAAACACGGGAAGCACTGGCACAATCAGAACTCGTTACATATTTCTGAAGGAGGGACTTAATAGAACACGGAACATCAGCCCGTTTTTAGGACAGTGAAAACAGCGGTATACAGATTTGTGTGAAAAATACTGTGTTTTTTTACAAGCGAAACATGAACACATGTTATATTGCACACTGTAAACACAATCAAAGCTTCAAAAAGACACGAAGAACGGGACCTTTAAGGCCATTCAAAAATCACTTACTTGTTTGTAGTTTCCTGTAGTTGCAGAGACATATTGTTTATTTTTTTTAGGTAGAGATGTTGCTTCTTTTTTGCCTCCTCAAAAAGTTTTTCTGGTACAACCCCACCATCATCATCATCATCATCATCATCATCATCATCCTCTTCTGACAATGAGTCAGACAGGGTTTGAGCTCTCATTATCTTGCTTGGAGTTGGGCAGAGTGGAGACTGTTTTCTTCTCATTTTTCTCTCTTTTAGCAAGGTTAAGATATTATTTTGTTTGGCCTCTTCTGCAGCTTTTTTCTGATTTGTCTATAAATATGGATAAAAGCATAATTAGGAAAAAGCATCACAATGTATTGCAAGACCCCCACACATCCAAACAAAACAAACAAAGCATTGTAAAAGCAATTACCCTATATGATTATTGAATAGATTCATGATTGGAGCCTAATATTATCACCTGATAATGGTGATAATTTGATAACCTGTATGTGGCTGCATCAGTTGTACAAAATAATCTGGCAACTAAGTGTGTCACACTTTTTAGTGCAATAATCCTAGTCATCTAGTTGGCAAATTGCTGGTAAACTAAAAAGCTCAATTAATACAGACAGACAAAGGATTAGAAAACATTTCCAACAATGTTACCTGATAAATATGATTTATTAATACCCTTATTTTAGTTACGTAATTACTTTGTAAATTCAACATCCTATTCATGAATATGTCTGATAATTATTATGTCCTTTTTTAATTTTAGAATGTCAAAACGCAAGTACAAATTGTACTTAGAGCCTAAGAGCAGAGTTACAGTTACAAGACTGAAAAGAGGACATTTGGATGTAAGTCAGTTCATGAGAAATATGTTGTAATCATGGGTATCAATATTATATAATTATATTGTATTCAAAGAATGTATGACTTCAGTCTTATCTGTATGTGGTCAGAGACACAAAAATACATTGCAGTACATACATGGTTTATGGAGTACACCCCCCCCCCCCCCCCCCCATAGTTATATTTTCACTATAAAAAGCCACGTAGGCTGTATGACTGCCAGGTTAGGCCGTGTATACAGCCTTGATAGGAGAGGGTACAAGAAAAACGCGTCGACTGAGAATGATAAGCCAGTGTACAGGGATGGCTGCGATAGCCCATAGTGAGGAGAAGACAGTGTGGGTGCATGAGTTGGCCTCGATAGACCCCATGGAAAAGTGAGCCATATAATCTATAAAATAATAGATGTGGGAACTGCCACCATGACCAGAAGTTTGTGTAGATAGTATACTTACCACAAAGATTTAACCTGTTAACCTGTTTAAGAAATCCCAAGAATGGCATACTGGGACTAAAACATATATAGTTCTTTGAGCTAATTTTAACAAAGAAAGCTTCGGTGTGTCCACGTCCTGACGCAGGTTAACAGGTTAAGTATTAGGAGTTAAATGATAAACTGTAACTTACCTGATGCTTGTCAAGACACATAGGTAATCTTAGTATTACCTAAAGGTTTGAGAACTCTATAAGATTAGAATGCTGAAGACCATCATACAATCCTGCGTTCAGTTGCTGTAGCAGCACATAACCCTGAATGAATGTCCGATATACTGATGAGATGGTCTGCAGTTCTATAGGTCTGTCTCTAGGTGAGTTTTAACCACCTTCTTGATATAGGAGACCCGTTGGGGAGTATAAAAATTGCAGAATGATTAGGGCTGCAGGGATGTGCTTAGAGATATCCTCTTTTACAGAGACGAAGGCCACGCTGACGAAGCCGCAGTAGGCCACATAGAGATGAAGGCTACAATAGGCCACCTGGACAGAGACCACGTTAGGCCACAGAGAAATTCATGAAAGGCTTATAGAGACTAACGAAAACAGGATCAATGAGTAGTAATAAAGGAGAAAACATGTCACCGCCAGTATTTGCATGAAAATTATTACTTGAAGTTGTGTGTTTGAGTCAGATCTTGCTTGTACTATAATGCTGAGGATGGCCATGTACACAGCACCTTGATAGAGGATGCGGACTCCACACATTGAGCTGCGTTCGTAGCAGCCCCAATTCAAAGAATGACCTAGGCATAGATGAGTTGGGGAACCGCAGTTCTTAGCATCTGCAGTTGGAGGATTCAAAACCATTGGGCGTGACTCCAGCTCACAGCTAGATAGAACACCATCTAACCGTCAGAACCTGTTGAGAGAACCCCCAGAAGAAAACAAACCAGAACAGCATGACAAATACATAACCGACAATTGAAAACCTCAGACAATGCCCTTGCGGAAGGAAAAGAATGTTTAGAAGACGCTTTACTAGCTAATAAACTATAGCTGGCTATAGAACCCTGCAAAGCAACCGAACCTATGAAATCAATAATCAATGTGAGAGTCAACATTTGATAACCTAAGCCAAGTTCATACTGTATGATTTTTGGCCATGTTTGGCAGTCTGAGACAAATATTGCAATCCTAAATTATTTTGACCCTAGGCTAAAATCTTTTGTCTTTGATAGCATGTTTGACATACTCACCAACAGCCATGATAAAATTCTAACCTGAAGTAAATTAAACAAATGTGAGTGGGTTGATGTAACCTCCAGACAAATTCTTGTGTGTTTGATTATCATGCAGTCTGACATTAATGCAGCGGATTTCCCACAGTGTGACATCAGGATCACAGTATGAAAAGCATCAAATCACAATGATTATAACTTGCATTCTGTAGTTACATTCAAGTGCCACAAGATGGCACTAGCTGTAATTACAGTTGGCAATAGCTGTAATGACAGTTAACAGGAAAAACGATAGCAGATCAGCAGCAGCCAATAACATTAATTTACCAATTTTACACAACTAAAAAGTTAGCTAACATCAGAACAAAAACAGCAATATCAACTTTACATTTATTGCTTTGGCTTCCTCTGCCTCGGAGCGCGGCCGCGGAGGCGTGGTCTCCGTCAGGAGTCTCACACGGACCCGCTTACCCTTGGCCAGTTCCTCCTCGATCTCTTCTCTGGACTCTGGAATGTTAATAACACTGAATGTAAGTACTTGAAAGCACCTGATATAACGTTATACTCTGTCATGCAATACTAACACCGGTAGCATTGCGTCCTCTGTCCTAAGCGCTTACTAGCTTTGCTAGCGCGTTAGCCAAAACTCGTATCCCAGTTAATAGACGTACTACTAACGTTCGTAAGTTATTAAAGTTAAAGTATTTCCAAGTTGGACATTTATGTTATTTATGAACTATTGGAGATAACGTTATTACGACTCACCCTTTAGGAACAATATTTGTCCCTTGAAAAACTTCTCTTGCCAGCGCACCCAGTAAGTTTTAGTGAGGTCACTAACGTTAAGGTCAAAGTCCTTAATGTAGGATATGGGGACGATTTCTTTACACCCGTCCTCTATATATTTCACATAGGCGAACATATTTTCTATTCCGTTGTATAGTTAGGTAGATTTAAGTAGATTTGTTGAGTGAAGTTGTCTGTAAAATGACAAGTAACGGTTACCTCACGAGCGAATTTAACTCTAACGGCGGGAAGCGCGAGTTGCACTGTTGCCTTGGTTACAGACTACAGTCATATACTGTATAGCAGGGGTCTCAAACTCATTTTACCTGGGGGCCGCTGGAGGTAGACTCTGGGTCAGGCTGGGCCGCATCAAGTATTACACATAAAAAGTGTTTCAAGTATTCGAAAAAAAAAGTAGCACAACTGATCTAATCTTCTCAATCCTTATTATTAACAGTTCTTCAACATGAATGTTTCTTCTGAACATGAACTGTTCCTCTGAATTTGAACTAAATTATATAGCCTATAGAAATTAAATGTAATATGTAATAATGATTGATTTTAATTTTATTTTAAATAATAGACTAATTCACAGCAAGGCCGTAACCAGGTCAAACAGAACAGTGAATGAAATTCTAGGTCTAATTCTAGGAATATTTGTAAACAATATTTGCATTAATTTGCGTCAAATATATTATTAGTCCCGATATTCTTCACATGAGTGAGTGAGTGAATAAATACATAGATCAGCGATAATCCTTTTGAATCCTCCAGTGGTCTGCTGGTAGAATTTTTGTCAACAGTGTCAAAGGTTCCGGGTTCTAATCCGCCCTAATTTTTTCTTCATTAAAATCAAAGATGTCCATCAATGATTGTATAATAAGACCATGGACAAGTTTGCATTTTGTTTTGTGATTTCACCGGAAAGAATAGAGTCTCTCTCAGCAACAGCATTAAGCGATAGATTGCTCGTCCGTGTATGAAGACTGTGCAATGTGCACGAGCCAAAAGAGAACCTAAACCCCGCCTACTTTGATTTGATTGGCCATCTCAATCATTTTGACATTGACGAGCGCTGCTAGACCACATTCGTTTCAACTGTCTGATCAGCTTCGTTCTGTTCCTGTCAATCACGCGGTGTCAACCAATTATACTGCACGAGGGAGGGGCGAGCCAACTCTCTCTCTCTCTCGCTAGTGGTGGGAAGTTCGGATAATTTTACGGACTCGGATCTTTGAATCTCGTTCAGCAAAATGAACAAATCTTTTTTCAAGTCATTTCGTTCATTTCAGCAGAATCTAATTAAAATATTACATTTTTCATTTTTAAACACATTTAGTACTTTTGGAATAAAAAAATGAACTATAAGCTAATGCAGCCATGGCCAAACTTAAATTATTAAGAAATAAATTATTAATTAATTGCTTAGCTTGATTCAGTCTATGTATGCAGTCTGTTAGTTCACCTCACCTCCCGATCCAAATTGTTCTTCTTTTTTTTTTTTCAAATCGTTTACCTCTCGTGTCTTCAGGTTCGAGCCGTTAGTTCCGTCATGTCTGATGCTCTGATCTGGCCGTGACAGCCGAGTAATACACATGCGTCCGGAAACAGATCAGTTGATCAGTTCATTTCGAGTCTCGGGTTTGAGTCATTCGTTCATCAAGTCCCAGTCACAAGTCACAGTCACCGGAAACAGATTTGAACAGTTCATATTGAGTCATTCGTTCATCAAGTCCCAGTCATCAAGTCCCAGTCACAAGTCCCAGGCACCGGAAACAGATTTGAACAGTTCATTTCGAGTCTTTGAGTCGTTCTTTCTAGTCCCCATAGACTGAATGCAGAAACAAAAATGATCAGTTCATCTCTCGAGTCAGTCTTTGGGTCTTAGTCTCGTTCTTTTGTCACGTGACCGCTTCCCGGGTTCAGTGTCTCGCAACATATACAACATTACAGTCGTATTATTGACTGTATATTATTTTTTGTTTAGGAATTCTCATACAATTATCAAAAGATATCTGCAACAAACATCTGAAAAATAGCCTAAGATGTTGCGCAATGCGCATGCGTGGGTCAATAATGAACGAATCGCTCTCTGAGACGACTCGTCGTTCCCGAGTCATATTAAGGATTCATTCAAAATGAACGAATCGTTCATGAATGACACATCACTATCTCTCGCACACACACTCGCACAAAGGAGGCAGCAAGCGCGGCAAGCGCGGCAAGCGCTGCTCACGCAACGATTCAGCAACAAGGTGCTTTTCAGAGCAACGCGCGGGCCGCACTAACACTAAACTTTGATGTCAAGAAGGGGGCCACAAAATATCATCCTGCGGGCCGTAAGTGGCCCGCGGGCCGCGAGTTTGAGACCCCTGCTGTATAGTGTGTTTTAGCTCCCACTATAGAATGATAAAGTTAAAGGGTTTATTGAACACGTCTGTATAACACAGCACAGTTACACAATGATTATAATGTTGAATCAACAACTCTCTAAAGCAGTTTCAACAATAGAAGTATAAAGCAGTCTTATAATCTTCATGGAGTAGGATTTATTACAGAACTGTTGAATTGAGGCTGCATCAGTTGTACAAAATAATCTGGCAACTAAGTG
>CM042244.1:15066282-15091282 GCA_023566225.1 Romanogobio albipinnatus
TTTCTCCAATGCCTCGGAATCAGAGAGGGTAACAGTCATACCATCATAAAAAATGCTCTCCTTTTCATTGAGAGAAGTTGAAAAAGTACATGGTTGTGGTGGGAGAGGAAAAGGTGGGTAGGGATCAGTGGAAGTGGAGGGCAACCCGATCACTTGGTATGTCAATGCTGATCCATGAGGCAGATGTCCGAATTCAGTTGCAACTTTGTCCACAGGGTATGACCAGAGCCCGTCTACGGAGAGCCTGCCCACTCCCTATTAAGCCCTATTGTACCGAATTTTGGTTGTAGTACCACCAGAGTTCCACTGGGGGCGATCGTCTTGAGTGCAAAATGAATGGGAGTCAATGGGGCTAGACGGCTAAATTTGTCTCTTTCACCCGATTGCCGTTGAGAAATCTGAGATCTGATTGTAGATTTTGCAAGTTCAACATGGGTTTTAGGTCGAAAGTTGATTGAACGAGTACTTATGTCCTTTCGATTTCTTACAGGTTGAGTTGTTGTTGCCCATAACACGCTAGCATTCTGCTAATGAACGCTGATTGGTCAGTGAAGGACTGATTACGACCAGAGATACCGCTTGATGGCATCCGAATCAGAATCAGCGGGATCAGAATGTTAAGGCGGACTTTTTCGCCCAAGTTTTTCTTTTCAACTCAGCAACTTTTTTTTGGTTGCTGGCACTTTTATCTGCCTATTGTTATGCATGTACTGTGAAATTTACACGGAAAATAAATTGAATTTATTAACACTCTTCTAGCACGTGTATTTACCTGTGTCAGCTGTGTTGTCGATGCCTCGAGAGAAAGGAAAGTGCAGAGCACGAAAGCACCAGAGCTGTTAAAGTTAAATAATTAAATTTTCAACGGCTCTGGAACGCACCATAGACAATCTCTGAAAGCACCAAAGTGACTGAAGGATTGCCGTAAAACAGTATCTCTGGTCGTACAATGTGTATGACGTCATTGACATTTTAAAAGACTTTTTAAAGCAAATAAGTGACTCTAAAAAATCTAACACCCAGCAATGTGTAATTTCTTTGCATCTCCTTTCGAATACAACATTCAAATTACTAGACAAAAAATTATATCCTGAGAAAAGTGGATTTTGAGGGGTATACCGCCATTGACCTCCATTCATTCTGCACTCGTCTTGTGAGCGCCCTCATATGGAATCAGAGTGGAACTGCAACCAGTCCAGAAGCCGGAAGTGTAGTGAGAGTGAAACTTCTCGCCATATTAGACATTCTCTGGTATGACTTTGATGCCTGCAGCAGTGTGTACATTTGGCTTTTGCTTCCAATTTTAGCAAGATTTTCATGAAGGTCATTTGCAAACTGATCACTTGGTAGAGGGGTTGAAATGGGACAATACATATTAGGTATGACTCCATGACTAGATCTTTGATAAATTGTTTGAGGTGGATTAGCTGTTGGTGGCTTCAATTTTGATATTTTAACTGTGTTAATAGGTTTAGGGGCTAGACCCATAGAACGTGAAGGAATATGCCATGTCTGTGGCAGGGAGGTTTTACTAACGACCGGTGGAACGGACTTATGGTCCAATTTGATGTAGTGTGCCAGGGTATACAGTAGACCAATTTGATGATTGCATTGACCCTGGCCAGCTTTGCAGCTGCATTTTGATTCTCCGATGACAAAGGAACCTTCAGATGGAAATTCTATCTGTAAAATAAGAAACAATATATAAGTCAGTATTTATTCAAAATAATGAAAATATAAAGTTCCATCAAGTTGTGGGAAGGAACATGCAAACTTTCATACTATACAGGTTTGCTCTTCACCTGATGTTTGGTACTGGTTGTAGGAAACAACAAGGTAAGTGGACAACAGTGTAATAATTGCAGACAAGTACAGTAATTGTTTTGTATTTTGAGTTGAACTGATAATTCTACATGTTGGATATATGTATGGATATATATTTGTATGTATAATGTGTGCATAATTATAATGCAAGTCGATATTCTGGAAAAAAAATTCAAGCCCATTTTTACTAATTCCATACCATATAAATTTTAATAACCATTAATATTATTAATCATAATCTTTTAGAAGTGATATATAATTGTGTGCATAATATTCAGGAGTGCATAATTAAGCAGGTTTTCTTTTACAGGTAAAATGCATTTAATAATGATTTTCAGTGCGATCTATACACAGGTGTCAAATTGTCCAGTTCTCCAACAACCAGTCTCATTGCAAAAAAGGTGATTCATTCAGAAAGTAAAAAAAAGAAGTAGGAACGAACTTTTGGCACTTGAACTAGCGCCTGAACTTGAACTTGTGTCTGAACTTGAACTTGTGTAACTGTTACCTGCACCATGTATGGGGCATCGTTTTTTCGCATTGAGCGAAATGCCCTTGCCCTCACAACACAGCCTGACTCACTTTTCCTGACTGTAAACATTAAAAAAAATATTCAAAATGCATTCTAACATAAAATGTCATGCTGATGTTTACTAAAAACAAAATAACATGGGCAAACATACTGCATTTCGATTGTGTTCCAATACTTTTGGCAATACAGTGTAACGTTAGTTGTTTGCACTACATAAATTATTATTAATTGTTAACCTTACCTTCAATATCAGTGATGTAACCCTCAATCCAGTTGCTGTATCCTTTTAACAAAACAGCTCGTGGGATTCGGCATCCATCCTCTGCCCATTTTTCCACATCAAATAGAGTAAATCGCGGCAGCAGCTTCAGGTTTGTAGTCCAAGTCATTGTTGTTTATCACTACTTCCGGTTTTCTTCCCACCGGAGCCTCGCTTTCGCTTTCAAAATGGCGGCTGCGTGAAATCAGCGTATAGCCTCAGTAAGAGACGCAGAGACTTTTTTGCAAAGACGAGTGATGGTGTTTATGGAGAAATCCAGAATATTGTATCCTTTCCTTCAGAAGGGGGTACAGAAATTGCTGTCCTTTTCAAAAAGCTCTATACAAATGCCTCCTTTCCTTTATCACAAGGTTATGGGTTTGTGTCACATATCCGACTTGTAAGTGGAAGCCTTTTTCCGCCAGTGTGTCTGATTTCAGTAGACCGGTTAGAGCAGAAATGCATGGTTTTGAAAACTGGTGATCAGACGTACATTTGTGACTTTCCAAATGCATATGAGAGAGACTAGTCTTAAACTTAGATGGTCATTCTGTGAGTTGTTGGTGTTGATATAAGCCCTTTCTGTTTAATATGATTTCTGGCCTTGAATGTGAAGACCTTTCCATGAATGGAACTGGTTAAGGTGTCATTAGACGGCCTAAATGTGAACTTGGGTCATGTGATAACAGGAGGGGGTGGGAGAAATAATATCTAAAGTCCGAAGAAATATCTAGGAGGACATTCACACTCAAGCCTCTTTTTCTCTAGCTTATTGATCTCCCTTCTCTGGGTGACTTACTATTTCATATCTGTCTGATACTGTTTTGCCACTCCTTTTTTGAATTCTTTATTTGAGTCTGATACTTTATTGACATCTCTGTTCGACTATATTATCTTTGAGTCTGATACTGCTTCGACATTTCTATTCGACTAAACTATATTATATTTGAGTCTGATACTGCTTCGACATTTCTGTTCGACTAAGCTATATTATATTTGAGTCTGATACTGCTTCGACACTTCTGTTCGACTATTTTATATTTGAGTCTGATACTGCTTCGACATTTCTGTTCGACTATATTATATTTGAGTCTGATACTGCCTTGCTACTCCTGTTTTAATGATTGTTCTCAGCTTTGCTGTTTCTATTGTGTTTTATGTGTTGCTATGTAGGTACTATTTATTTATTTTTATTTTTAATTTATTTTTATTTTAATCTTTAATCTGGTTGTTCAACCAAAGCATTGTAAAGCACTTTGGTCAGCCAAGTGGCTGTTGTAAACATACTATATAAATAAAGTGACCTTGACCTTGACCTGAAAAAAAAAACAGAAAAGAAAAAACAGACAGGGCTTATCATTACTATCAAACACCCCCCAGTGTTTAATTTTTATTTTATTTCAAAGTGTTTTTATTGTTTTAAATGTAAGTGTTTAATTTTTTATTAAACATCCTCCACAATACATTGACACCGGATGCTTGTAGGAACATGTTAATGTTCTAATCTCTTATATTGGTGTACATTGCTTGTTAACTGACTGTTTTTTAAACTTAAAAAAATCCCGGAGTTCTCCTTTAAGCATTATAATTTATTCATGTGAATACTGAATGCACTGTATATATTGTCTTGGTAGTAATGGTATCAAGTAATTCCTATAAATGTGAATGTAACATGTAAATATTCTGTTGCAGTAATAAACTTATTTCGAACAGATGTTAATGTTCTAAGAATCTTTAGTTTATTTATTGTAATGAATTTGTATGAGAAAAATAGTGTTATGTGTTGGCCAAGTATTTATGTACTGCCCTTAAAGAACTTCTTGACATTGCTAGCCTAATTTCTATTTAACTGTCTTCTTTTTTAGTAATTTAAACAAGTTAACTTATTAAATGGACCATGTAAGTACTGGCTGCATAAATGTGTACAAAATAATGAGCTAAAGTAAATCACACAAGACCATGCTGGTAGACCAGCACCATTAATGAGACCTTGCTGGTAGACCAGCATCACCAGCAAGACCATGCTGGTAGACCAGCACCATTAATGAGACCTTGCTGGTAGTCCAGCATCACCAGCAAGTCCATGCTGGTAGACCAGCATCACCAGCAAGACCATGCTGGTAGACCAGCATCACCAGCAAGACCATGCTGGTAGACCAGCAAAACCATGCTGCTAGACCAGCATTGTCTTGCTGGTCCACCAGCTAAACCAGCACCAAACCAGCATAGACCAGCATAAACCAGCATAGACCAGCATGGAAATTATGCTGGTCTATGCTGGTTTTCCCAGCAGGGTAGTGCTGCTTTAAACCCCACCATTGCAGCAAAAATTCCTCTACACAAACCAACAGGAGACGCTGGTCAGACGTAAAGAGGTATGTCAAAGCTATGTTCCTTTTAAACTAAATAAACAAATA
The DNA here is from genome assembly GCA_023566225.1 of Romanogobio albipinnatus. Classification (NCBI taxonomy): domain Eukaryota; kingdom Metazoa; phylum Chordata; class Actinopteri; order Cypriniformes; family Gobionidae; genus Romanogobio; species Romanogobio albipinnatus. The sequence goes on from CM042244.1 coordinate 15,071,315, forward strand.
CACAATTAACAAAAACATGTGTTGCGTGGTTATTGTAACAGATTATGATTGTGAAGTAACTGTCATGGTTTTAAACAATCAGATATGTATTGAAAGTAATAGCCGTAGTATTAGATGTTAAAAGTGTGCACACGAAAGCTACGGGATTACTATGGGGGTTTTGATGAAAGGCTAGATTAACTGCTGATTTGCTGATTAGTATGAGGATTAACAGAACACATTAACACGCTATACAAACAAATACAAGAAACATTTGCACTCAGTCTTTGTGAATGGGAATAGGTAGCGCATCGCTACCATGACGGTAGCTATGCGCCCCGTCACAGAGTCCAGTGGCTTTACACAACTGTATCCGATGCTCTGCGTTGCATTTGGTGATGTAAAGCTGGGGAGCAGCTGCTCGGCCATGGAAACCCATTCCATGAAGCTCTCTACGCACTTTTCTTGAGCTAATCTGAAGGCCAGACGAAGTTTGTCTGTAACTTTTGACTCAGCACCTGCTCTGTGATTTTACTTGACCTACCACTTCTTAGCTGAGTTGCTGTTGTTCCCAATTGCTTCCACTTTGTTATAATACCACTAACAGATGACTGTGAAACATTTAGTAGTGAGGAAATTTCAAGAATGGATTTATTGCACAGGTGCAGGGCTTGACATTAACACCCGCCAGCCCGCCAAATGCGGGTAGATTTCAGCTGTGGCGGGTAAGGCAGCCACTCCCACTAGCCACGTTGGCAGGTTGAATATAATTTCAGCCTACAGCCAAATGAAATGCCAAGACCGTTGTATCACAAAATTACAATTCTTTATCGATTAACTTGCAGTTAGTGAAGGCAGGGTAGGCCGTAGGTGGAATCGCGCTGAATGACACACAACAGAAGCGCTCTCTCTTGTGCGCTCTCTCTCTCTGTTGCTCCTGCGATCAGTTCTCCTTGCGCATGAAAAGTCAAGTACAGGCGCACACAGATGTCAAAATGTCCATCACAGTCGGTTATGGCTTAAGTGTACGTAAACAGGTGGGTAATAACTGGATATGTGTCAGAATATCACGTCCATGCATTCAGCATCCCAATTAAATACCTGTCTGTCATTAATGTTAATGAAACAACTAGCTTACAGATACATAAATAAATCTATACATATTAAATAAACCTACTGTAAAAAGATTTTATTAAATGTTCTTTTGTTTTTATAACTTGCTAATTTGATAACTCATATCATTTCTCATATTAGCCTATGCTCATATTGCCTACCTGCACATACCAGCTGATTGGCTAGTCTTGATTTAGGTGGTCATTCTGCATTTGAAAGTTTTAAAGGGTTTTAAATCTTCTAAATCAAGTAAAATTACTCAATCAAGTAATTTAAGCATGCCAAAGTCAACTTTAATCATATAAAATTATTAGTTTAATTTCCAAACAGCAAAATTGTGGCCAGTGAAAATGCTGAGTGGCTAGTAACACTTCCCACTGAGTGGGAACACTTGTATATATAATTTGTAGTTAGTTTAAATGTAATTAAACTATTACAGTCTATGTAGTTGGTACAAAATAACAGATAACTCAGACCCTGAATTACACAAATATTCACCTTCAAACCAAAATATCTGACTTCCTGTTGGTCGGAGCTAATGGAGAGACAACAACCAATAAAACACAGACCTGCAACACGCTCAGAGTCATACTTACAGACACCTGAATATTAAAAGTTGAGTTGAGGGCACCTTAAGCATTTTAAAAATCTAACCTTATATAACAACAAACTGCCCAAACGAGGAGAAACGCGGATATTTGTAATACATTTAAGAGCACTCTCTGAACGAATGACACACATCAGTTTAACACAGAAAGAATAAAGCAGATACTTTTTGGCCAATTCTTCTTTGAATTGTCAGTTTATTTATTAATTTACATCATTGTCTTTTGTGTAGCAGAATAATCCATCGTGTCAGCGCGTTCGTGATCAGACATAGGCGGTTGTATCAGTGTAATCAGTGCATATACATTTCATTTTAATAAGACGTGATGAAATGTGCGCATACACGCTTCTGGTTCATGTCTAGAGCACTATAGTATATGAAATATGTCCATAAAAAATGTAAACACGATCGCTCCGGTCTATATCAGTGCTATATGATCCATGTGGAGAACGCTGTTAATCTCATCAAGTTTGGGTGGTCCAATAAAAAAATGTTAATAAAAAAATTTATAAATGGAGCCAAATCACAGAAACTGCAAAGATGATTTTAATATCAGTGTCAGGTAAGAGTAAGATGCGTGTCTACATTTTATGGAAGTTTATTATAAATAGTCACTTTTATAAAATCATGTGAAATTTATGTTTTAATACATTTATATAATATCAGTAAATAATTCATTTAAAGACATGTGCATCATACGTGATCTTGGCAAACACAGCACATGACGTTTTTATTTCAAGTGATAGTTATTTGTGATAGCCTATATGAAAGGGTTAAATTATCACCATCAAGAGACACACACACACACACACACACACACACACACACACACACACACACACACACACACACACACACACACACACACACACACACACACACACACACACACACACACACACACACACACACACACACACACACACACACACAGACAAACCCCTTAGAGAGAAAGAGAGATGGGATTTTTTTATATCCTGCTTCAAAACTAACACAATGCTGCCATCTTGTGTTCATTGAGGGAAGGCACATTAGATTATTCAAAGAAATATTTATAAAAAATATATATATTCATCTGAAAAATAGTATAGTAATTTTAAATTAATCTACGTTCAATTACCAAACATACAATCTTAATTTAATTGAAATCAAAATATGATTTTACAAGATATTAGACAATTTCTGTTCCCCTTTTTTGTCCTTATTTAATCCCTCGCCATGGCAACACCGTTTGAGATATCCAATATTCGTTCGCATTTTAGCATCTTCCGTATCTTTGTTTCATGTTGACCGAGTTTGATGGAGATTGAATAAATCGCCTACGAGGAGAACGTAAAAACTCAGACCCTGAATTACACAAATTTTCACCTTCAAACCAAAATATCTGACTTCCTGTTGGTCGGAGCTAATGACTGTAAATTCGAAAGTTGTCCGGCTCGAAGAGAACAATATATGTACCAAGTTTGGTGACTGAAGATAAAACTAACCCCCCCACTTTTGCCAAAAGGTGGCGCTATAGAGCCCCTCATCCCCGCCCGTTTCTGAGGCTTTGCCTTTGTGTACTGACTGACATCTCTGATGTGTGTGTTAAGTTTCAAGCAGTTTCAAGCATGCTAAGAGTCTCAAAAACAGCCAAAAACATTATTAAACTTTGACACGTTGCCAAGGCAACAGTATTGGAAATTTCAGAAATCAATTTCATACGTCTCTATCTGTCATGTTTTCACATTATACTGATGAAGTTTGAAATAAATCGTGTGAAAATAAGATGGTGATTCAAAGCATTTTTGAAAGTGACACACTTCCTGCTGCCAGTTGGTGGCGCTATAACTTTGACTCACAAAAGTCATATCCATGTGATCGGCTTCTTACAACGAACACACAGCTGAAGTTTCATCTAAATCAGTCAATGTTTGCACAAGTTAAACCACACTTCCTGTTTCCCTTTTCTCGCCATAAATTCGTTGCTTCGCCACGGCCAAACCGTTTGAGATATCACAAATCCGCTCGCAATTTAGCATCCTGAATATGTTCACTTCATGCTGACCGAGTTTGGCGATGATCGAAACAATGGCCTCGGAGGAGTATATTAAATTCCAGAGCATGGGTTTTCCGAACAACCCATTATAGCTCACTTCCTGTTGGGCTGACACGTAACTTAGAGCACGAAAGTTGTTCGGCCCGATGAGGTCTATATGTGTACCGAGTTTCATACATGTACGTGCAAGTGTGTTTGATATATAGACCAAGTTTTAATAGGGGGCGCTGTTGAGCCCCCCTGCCACGCCCGGGTATCCGCTTCAGCCCGGCCCTGATGGCCGCAGATTCTGACGTATCTGCAAAGTTTCAAGAGTTTTTGAGCATGGTAAGGGCCCCAAAAGTGCCCATTTAGTCGATAAAAAAAATAAAATAATAATAATAATTAAAGCTGCGAGCAGCGATGACGGGCCCAAGCCGGTGGCACCGCCACGCCGGTGGCATCAGCTTAACTGTGCACTGCAGGTAATAGGCATTTAAAATGGGAAAACATAAAAGGACTATGTCAAAGTCATCTGAATTCACCACATTAACTGCAGTAGTTGGTGCTGCTATGACCACAAACCACATCTATGAGATCAATTAAATTTATATGAATTTCATGTCAGACTATGTCAAAGGTCAAATTGGAATGAGTTCAGAATACCATTCGAATGCTGATGTTGTTTTATTCTAACACTTCTCTTCATGTGTTTTTGAGCTACCTTAGCTACCGTGTGTGCACCAATCTTATGCACCATAAAGCGTGCTTTCATTTTAATATGGGTGGTCCAATAAAAAAACTTTAATAAAAAAAATTATAAATGGAGCCAAATCACAGAAACTGCAAAGATGATTTTAATATCAGTGTCAGGTAAGAGTAAGATGCGTGTCTACATTTTATGGAAGTTTATTATAAATAGCCACTTTTATAAAATCATGTGAAATTTATGTTTTAATACATTTATATTATATCAGTAAATAATTCATTTAAAGACATGTGCATCATACGTGATCTTAGCAAACACATCACATGATGTTTTTATTTCAAGTGATAGTTATTTGTGATAGCCTATATGAAAGGGTTAAATTATCATCATCAAGAGAGAAAGTCTCACACACACACACACACACACACACACACACACACACACACACACACACACACACACACACACACACACACACACACACACACACACACACACACACACACACACACACACACACACACACAATGATAGAGTGAGAGTGAGGGGGGAGGGGAAGGACTGAGAGAAAGGCACACACACATAAACTCACAGGGTGAGAGAGAGACCCCCCCCCACACACACACACACACACACACACAGAGAGTGATAGAGAGGGGGAAGGGGAAAGGCAGGCAGAGGGCATTCCATAGACTTAATGGTTTTTATACTGTACAAACTGTACATTCTATCCCCCTACACTACCCCTAAGCCTACATATCACACACACAGACACACACACACACACACACACACACACACACACACACACACACACACACACACACACACACACACACACTACCCCTAAACCTACCATCACAGAAAACATTCTGCATTTTTACATTTTTATTAAAACATTGTTAAAACATCCCCGCCCGTTTCTGATGCTTTGCCCATGTGTACTGACTGACATCTCTGATGTGTGTGTTGAGTTTCAAACTGCGTGTCGCGTTTGGTTACAGTCAGTCAGCTGCTCGGTAAAGCTCACTCCAAGATGATATATTCCCGTTATAATACTTGATATGTAGATAAAATAATTTATCTTCCTGGAGTTTATCTAGCGGTTTCTGAACGATGTTGTGCTCCCTACCCGGGTGACAACACAAGGCATCACACGCACAATAACCGGAATTTAAAACTGTGAAGAAACCGACCGATATACATAGTAGACTAGGATTTGTGCGCTCAACGCTCATCGTCTCTTTATGCCGTGAACTTTTTAATGTGCACTCGCGGTGCACTGCGCCCTCTGACTCCATGTTGCTTTAAGCGCATCATTCTGCACCCGGGATGCGCATAAGCGCATTGTGCCACACTTTCATATATTTTCATAGTTTTGTGCACTTAAAGATGATTAAAAAAAATCTTGTTCTCACGTATCTATCATATATTTGTTGCCCCTTTACAGAGCTGCACATTACGTTTACAATAAACTATAAATCTTGAAATGTTATATTATTTGTGTAGGCCCATATAATTATTTACATTCATATATAAATTAAATATAAATTGTTTTTTTTATCAATGTATTTAATAAGAACACAAAGTAATTTGTACCTTTTCATTAACATTTTTAGATTTTATAAAATTAGTCCAGAGATGTTTTTTAAAGAATTACTTTTTGTAATTGCAATTTTTTTTAACTATCCACTCACCTAATTTGATATATATTTTTGTCATAGCTTATGATTATATATTTTTATTTTATTGCTCAACAGTAGTTCTCATCGCCGATGAGGTCTTTAAATATTTTGAGAAGGTCTTAAAAAAGTCTTAAAAAGGTATTAAAATTTACTTCAGGATTCCTGCATATACCCTGCAATATGCATCATACGTGATCTTGGCAAACACAGCACATGACGTTTTTATTTAAAATTAGAAAGTTTTAAATTAGTTAAATTAGATTAGTTAAATTAGAAATTTGTCCGGCTCGAGGAGAACAATATATACGAGAGAGAGAGAGAGAGAGAGAGAGAGAGAGAGAGAGAGAGAGAGAGAGAGAGAGAGAGAGAGAGAGAGAGAGAGATTTGATTTTTACAGTCACTTTATTAAAAACAATTGTTCTTCAAACATTCACATCACATTTAAAAATAAAATAAAAATAAAAAATAAAAAAATAAAAATAAAAATAAAAAATAAAAAAAATAAAAAAATAAATAAAAACCTTACATCAACTCTTTTACAAAATCAATCTCTTCACCATTAACTGAACACAGAACATTATTACAACACCACTGAATTTCAAAAGCATTTATCGTATTCATTAATTTATGAAAATTAAAATCAATAAGAATTCTTGATTTTACCATATTTTTAAAAAGTAACACAGCATCTTGTCCTGACCTCTCTTCTATCTTATTCCTTCTAGTGATATAAACAGCATATTTTGCTTGTCCCACAATGAAATTAATAATATGACATTTTAACTTTTGTTTTGGACTGTAAAAAAAACCCAAAATAAAATCTTGCTTTGAAAAACAAATATTAAAAGAATCCAAAAAAACACTTAACAAATCAAAAAGAGGGTTAAGTCGATTACAGTACATAAAACAATGAAATATGGTCTCTCGTTCCAAACAAAAAGGACATTTGTCACTTACAGTGGGGTTTAAAATAGACACAAAGGCATTTACAGCAATAGCTCCGTGTAAAATCCTCCATTGCAAATCACCAATTTTTTTCGTTAATGGTGGTTTGTAGAGTACTCTCCAAACAGGCTTAGTTTCAGAATCAATTGCTAATTTTTCTCTCCATACTGTATCTGTTTTAATACTCAAATAACGCTGATGAAGAATTTTCACAATGCATTTATACAATACCTTCCCTTTTACTGTGCAAAAATCAATATACTCATTATTTCTCAAGTTTAACAAGGGGCTAGTTAAAACAGACTCATCTATAACAGGGGACATTTCAATATCTGGGAAAAGATCTGTATTATCAGGGATTAATGTTCCTCTACCAAACTCTTCTAAAAGAGTTTTTTCTTCAGCAGTTAAAATTGTAGCTAGCCTGTCAAGAAATCTTTTAGCAAAACGTATGGATCGAATTCCCAAAAGGTTAGCAACTTTGTCAGGTCTCTGTAATTCACTTCCTGATTCATTTATAATGTTTTTTAATTTAAAAAGCTTTTTACAACATAATAAATCTGATAAACCAGGAAAATCTTCCCCAGAAACATCAAGACGAGCACTAAACACAATTGGCTCTTCCAACAACCAATACAGAGAATTTGCTGGTTCCATCCAGCGATATTTAAAAAAACCCCACACTTTAAATAGGTTTTGATAAAAAACAGGGATTTCAGCAAAATTCAATCTTTTATGATCCAATAAAAACAATGTTAAATCCATGTCCATATTACCCAGTCTTCTCAAGATGCTTGATGCCAATGGTCTCCACACAAGTGAATAAGGTCCCATTAAAAGTTTCTGTATATATTGGAGACGGTAAGTGGCTCTTCTGCTTGCAAGATTAACCAACCCTTGACCTCCTTCATCCTTGGGCAAAAACAAAATACTCTGAGTCGTCCAATGATATTTGTCCCAAAAAAAGTTCACCAGTTCTCTTTGAATATTTACAAGGAGTCCATTTGGAGGGTCCACACAAGCAAGTTTATGCCATAGTGAAGATGCCACAAGATTATTAATTATAAGAATACGCCCTCTGTAAGACATCTGAGGGAGTAACCATCTCCATTTTTCCAATCTGCCTTTCATTTTATCAATTAGACCTTCCCAGTTTTTCTTTACGAAGCTTTCATTTCCCAGATAAACACCAAGATACTTTAAACCACCTCTTTTCCAAATTAATCCTCCAGGTAAAGTGGGAAGATCTCCGCTCCAGTTTCCCACTAATAGAGCTTCGCTTTTCGCCCAGTTGACTTTAGCAGAGGAAATACATTTAAAATCATTAACAATTTTTTGTAACTTCTTTACATCATCTTTTCCATTTACAAAAACAATAACATCATCAGCATAAGCTGAAAGATGTAAAGAGTTATTACAACCAGGGAAAACCAGACCTTTTAAATGAGTTCGTAATGTCTGAAGTAAAGGTTCGATGGCTAAGGAATAGAGCATACCAGACATGGCACATCCCTGCCTAACTCCCCTCTGAACTCTGAATGGAGCACTCAAACCACCATTAATCTTAAGAACACTCTCAATGTTACAGTACACAGCCTTAATCATTGATATAAAAGAAGGGCTAAAACCAAAAGCCTCTAAAGTATTCCATAAAAACAGATGTTCTACTCTGTCAAACGCTTTCTCTTGATCGAGAGAAATCAGACCAGAGTTAATTCCCAAGAGTTTAGAAGCATCAAAAATATCTCTGATTAAAGCAACATTATCAAAAATAGATCTGTTGGGAATGCAATAAGACTGATCAGAATGTATCAGTTTACTCATAACTTTACTAAGTCTTGTGGCCAAAGCTTTTGACAAAATTTTATACTCTGAACATAAAAGTGAGACAGGGCGCCAATTGCCGATACACTGAAGATCACCTTTTTTAGGTAACAGTGTGATGACTGCTCTCCTGCAGCTTAGTGGCAATAGTCCTCCTTTCAGACTGTCATTAAGAACCGTCAGCAGATCATCTCCCATGACGGGCCATAGAGTCTTATAGAACTCAACAGGTAGCCCGTCAATTCCTGGAGATTTGCCATTTTCCATGCTCATCATGGCATTATGAAGCTCTTGCAATGACAAAGTCTGTTGCAGCCCATAATTGGACTCTTCATCCACCTTTGGAAGTCCTTCAAAGAAATGATCAGCGTCTGCACCCCACTCTATCAGTTCAGATTTATACAGGTCCGAATAAAACTCTACAGCACAGCTACAGATGTCAGCAGGCTCAGTGAGCTCTTGTCCTGTAGCTGAGCGTAGAGAATGAATCAATTTACTTTGGCCTATTTTCATTTCCAAATTAAAAAAAAAATTTGAAGGAGCATCCATTTGGCCCACAGTTTGAAACCGTGAGCGGACTAAAGCTCCCTGTGCTCGTACTCCCAACAGATCTACTAACATCGCCTTTTTTCTTCAAATCATCAACATGTTTTTTATTTTTTGTAAATGCCAATAAATCCTGCAAAACAACAATTTCCATTTCCAATGACTTCATTGACTGGGCTATATCTCGAGTAACATTTAGAGTGTACTTTTGACAGAAATCTTTAATAAGAACCTTTCCGCAATCCCACCATTGCAGTAAAGAAGCATACACATGTTTTTGCTGCTTAAAAGTTTCCCAAAAAAAACTAAAATTATCCAAGAAATTTTTATCGTTTAACAATGAAGTATTAAAAGTCCAATATGCACTCTTATATTTAACACTTTTCATTAAAACACTGCACAAAACTAAACTGTGATCAGAAAACCCCACTGGAATAATTTTACAAAAATTAAAAAGATTGCGTTGATACTTAACACTATAAATTCTGTCAAGTCGTGCCAAAGAGATAGAATGTTCAGTACTATGAGCCCAAGTGTACTGTCTCACATCTGGATTCATACTTCTCCATATATCGCACAAATCATGGGTCTCAATCAGTTGTCTGAGTGTTCTCTGAGATGCAGCATGTGGTTCTATATGATTCCTATCTAACTTATCATTGGCGGTACAATTAAAATCTCCACCTATAAATAACAGCTCTTCTGGATTTAAATCCTTTAAAACAGCATCTACCTTATTAAAGAAAAGAACTCGTTCTAATCCCTTTGTAGGTGCATACAAATTCAAAAGCACCATAGTTGTTTTCTCAAATTTAACTTTAACTTTTAAAAACCGGCCACCTATTATTTCATCTACCTCACAAGATAAAGGTAAAAAATGTTTTGCAAACAAAACAGCGACACCTCCACTAATAGAGGACTTGTGACTTGTGACAATCTGTCCATCCCATTCTCTTCTCCAATCTGTTTCATTTTTAAAATCACTGTGTGTTTCCTGTAGAAACACAATATCAATTTGTTTTTGTCTAATAAACTCAAATAACATCATTCTTTTATGTACATCTCTGGCACCATTTAAGTTTAAAGTTCCGATTTTAAAATGTGTCATATTTATTTTAGAGACTAAAACAAAAGAAAAGAGAAAGGCTGCCAAAATAACCATTTTTGGCACTAATTCAGATATTGACAGCTTCATCATCTTTATTATTATTTTTTTTTAGTCTGTTTACAATTTTTCTAAGACGATAAACCTCTACATCTTGAAAGGCTCCCTCTTTCATTAAATATCTCACATCATTAATAAATTGTTTACAGTCAGGGAAAAAATCTTCCACTTTCACTCCTTTCATTCCCTTTGTTTCTAGCAGAAACTTGCTAATGTCTTCAGCTCTATATAAACAAATCAAGTTTTCACTTTGAGAACTTATGGATAGATCTGAACACTGAGACACATTTGAATCAGAAGAATCACTGTCTGATCTCACATTCTCACCACCACCACCACCATCATCTTTCTTAACTTGTTTAATGGCCTTTCCGCTGCTTTTTTTCTTTCTTTTGACTGGGATTTTGAAAACAGATTCTGCTTCCTTCTCAAATTCAACATCATTGTCTTCTACTTCCATTTCACCAGCGTCTGCCACACACAAATTTCCAGAATGTTCAGCCTGCTCATCATTTTCACTAGATTCAACCATGTCTGTTGTGTCAATTTTATTCTCAATATCCATAACTACAATCGGCAATCGATCACCGTCTTCGACCGCAGGCGTACCGGCAACCCCCGTGTCAGCTGTATCTCCCGCGATCTCAGCCGGGAGAACGACAGAAATGACCTGTTCCGTGCTTGTGCTCGCACCTGCACTGTCCACCTTACTAGGACAATCACGAACAAGATGTCCGATTTTACCGCAGCTAAAACACTTGATTGTAGTATCCGATGTTGCAAACACTGTGTAATCAAACCCATCAATTTTAAACTTGAAAACCAGATCGATCTCATCAACTCCATTTTTCAACACCATGAAAACTTGTCTTCTAAACGAGATTAGATGCTTGACTAACGGTGATTTGCACCCGAGAGGGATTTTCTTAATAGGGGAAACCAGTCTTCCATAACGAGATAACTCTTGCGCCAGTACTTCATCTTTAATAAACGGAGGTACGTTGGACAGTACAACCTTTCTAGACGGGGTACTCAAAGGTAGAACAGGTATGAGAGAACCGTTCAACACTACGCCACTTTGGACAGCATCGTTTGCCTTTTCAACTGTATTAAAAAATAGAACGATTGCACTGTTCATCCGCGATGCTGAGACAATGTTATCATGTCCAACAATCTCTCCCACCGCTAAACAACACTGTTCCACATTGATTCTAGACTCCACCTTCACTCCATGTCGGCGGGTTAAATTATTCAAACTCATCGTGTTTTGGTTCGTCATGCCTCCCAGCACAACGCTGGTTGCAGACGTAAACACCTTTGCAGTCTAACCAAACAAACACTTCAACACATAAAAAAACAAACATACAAAAAAGATAGAAGATAGAAAAGTTATAGCACACAGCTACAAACGCACTCACACTCACCACGCTCAGTTCACTCCCAGCATGCACTCAGACAGAGAGAGAGAGAGAGAGAGAGAGAGAGAGAGAGAGACCAGTTTTTTTTATATCCTGCTTCAAAACTAATACAATGCTGCCATCTTGTGTTCATTGAGGGGCACACACACAGAGACAGAATAGGTTATTGATAGAAATATTTTAAATAAATAAATATATTGATCTGAAAAATAGTACAGTCATTTTAAATTAATCTAAGTTCAATTACCAAACATACAATCTTAATTTAATTGAAATAAAAATATGATTTTACAAGATATGAGAGAATTTCTGTTCCCCTTTTTTGTCCTTATTTAATCCCTTGGCATGGGAACACCGTTTGAGATATCCAATATCCGTTCGCATTTTAGCATCTTCCGTATCTTTGTTTCATGTTGACCGAGTTTGGTGGAGATTGAATAAATCGCCTACGAGGAGAACGTGAAAACTCAGACCCTGAATTACACAAATATTCACCTTCAAACCAAAATATCTGACTTCCTGTTGGTCGAAGCTAATAACTGTAAATTCGAAAGTTGTCCGGCTCGAAGAGAACAATATATGTACCAAGTTTGGTGACTGAAGATAAAACTAACCCCCCCACTTTTGCCAAAAGGTGGCGCTATAGAGCCCCTCATCCCCGCCCGTTTCTGAGGCTTTGCCTTTGTGTACTGACTGACATCTCTGATGTGTGTGTTAAGTTTCAAGCAGTTTCAAGCATGCTAAGAGTCTCAAAAACAGCCAAAAACATTATTAAACTTTGACACGTTGCCAAGGCAACAGTATTGGAAATTTCAGAAATCAATTTCATACGTCTCTATCTGTCATGTTTTCACATTATACTGATGAAGTTTGAAATAAATCGTGTGAAAATAAGATGGTGATTCAAAGCATTTTTGAAAGTGACACACTTCCTGCTGCCAGTTGGTGGCGCTATAACTTTGACTCACAAAAGTCATATCCATGTGATCGGCTTCTTACAACGAACACACAGCTGAAGTTTCATCTAAATCAGTCAATGTTTGCACAAGTTAAACCACACTTCCTGTTTCCCTTTTCTCGCCATAAATTCGTTGCTTCGCCACGGCCAAACCGTTTGAGATATCACAAATCCGCTCGCAATTTAGCATCCTGAATATGTTCACTTCATGCTGACCGAGTTTGGCGATGATCGAAACAATGGCCTCGGAGGAGTATATTAAATTCCAGAGCATGGGTTTTCCGAACAACCCATTATAGCTCACTTCCTGTTGGGCTGACACGTAACTTAGAGCACGAAAGTGGTTCGGCCCGATGAGGTCTATATGTGTACCGAGTTTCATACATGTACGTGCAAGTGTGTTTGATATATAGACCAAGTTTTAATAGGGGGCGCTGTTGAGCCCCCCTGCCACGCCCGGGTATCCGCTTCAGCCCGGCCCTGATGGCCGCAGATTCTGACGTATCTGCAAAGTTTCAAGAGTTTTTGAGCATGGTAAGGGCCCCAAAAGTGCCCATTTAGTCGATAAAAAAAAATAAAATAATAATAATAATTAAAGCTGCGAGCAGCGATGACGGGCTCAAGCCGGTGGCACCGCCACGCCGGTGGCATCAGCTTAACTGTGCATGGCAGGCAATATGCATTTAAACAGGAGAGCATTTTAAAAATCACTCGAATATGCCACATTTACTGCAGCAGCTGGTGCCATTATGACCATAAGCCACTCCCATGATGTAATTTAAATATAGATGAATTGTAATGTCATAGGATCACATATAGGACCACATCTATGAGATCAATTACATTTAAATTAATTTCATGTCAGATGATGTCAAAGGTCAAATCATAATGAGTTCAGAATACCATACAATCTTAATTTAATTGAAATCAAAATATGATTTTACAAGATATGAGAGAATTTCTGTTCCCCTTTTTTGTCCTTATTTAATCCCTCGCCATGGCAACACCGTTTGAGATATCCAATATTCGTTCGCATTTTAGCATCTTCCATATCTTTGTTTCATGTTGACCGAGTTTGGTGGAGATTGAATAAATCGCCTACGAGGAGAACGTAAAAACTCAGACCCTGAATTATACAAATATTCCCCATCAAATCAAAATATCTGACTTCCTGTTGGTCGGAGCTAATGACTGTAAATTAGAAAGTTGTCCGGCTCGATATCCAATATTCGTTCGAATTTTAGCATCTTCCATATCTTTGTTTCATGTTGACCGAGTTTGGTGGAGATTGAATAAATCGCCTACGAGGAGAACGTGAAAACTCAGACCCTGAATTACACAAATATTCACCTTCAAACCAAAATATCTGACTTCCTGTTGGTCGGAGCTAATTACTGTAAATTAGAAAGTTGTCCGGCTCGATATCCAATATTCGTTCGAATTTTAGCATCTTCCATATCTTTGTTTCATGTTGACCGAGTTTGGTGGAGATTGAATAAATCGCCTACGAGGAGAACGTAAAAACAGAGAGAGAGAGACAGAGAGATAGACAGAGAGAGACAGACAAAGAGAGAGAGAGAGAGAGAGAGACAGACAAAGAGAGAGAGAGAGAGAGAGAGAGAGAGAGAGAGAGAGAGAGAGAGAGAGAGAGAGAGAGAGAGAGAGAGAGAGAGAGAGAGAGAGAGGGTATCTGCAGGTTTCACCAAGTCAAATTTAAGACTTTTTAAGACCTTTTCAAGACCATTATGAATTAAATTTAAGACCTATATCACGCAATTTAAAAAAAAAAACGTACAAAAGGAAATGCAGAATCACAAAATTACTTGCAAAGCAAATTAATTTATTCAAATTGAACAAAGTATTAGTAATCTTGCACTTCCTTATAGCTCAATCCCACCAGGATTAATATACAAACACACTACCGGTCTAAAGTCTGAGAACGGTAAGATTTTTAAATGTTTTTACATTCTGCTCACCAATGCTGCATTTATGTTATTAAAAATACAAAAAGCTGTAATATTGTGACAGTTCTGTTGTGACTGTTTTCTATGTGAATATATAGTAAAGTGTCATTTATTCCTGTGATCAAAGCTGAATTTATCATCATTACTCCAGTCTTCAGTGTCACATGATCCTTCACTAAATCACTAATCATTCTCATATGAGGATCTGATGATCAACAAACATTTATGTTTATTATCAGTGTTGAACACAGTTGTGTAAAACATTTTTTTTTGGATTCTTTGATGGATAAAAAAAAGTAAAAAAAAAAAAAAAAGATTTCTGAAGGATTATGTGACTCTAAAGTCTGGAGCAATGATGCTGAAAATTCAGCTTTGAATCACAGAAATAAATTCGATTTAAGATATATATTGAAATATAGTTATTTTAAATAAAAAAATAAAAAAACATATTCACAATAATACTGTCTTTGCTGTATTTTGGATCAAATAAATGCAGCCTCGGTGAGCAGGAGAGACTTCTTTAAAAAACATTTTAAAAATCGAACCGTTCTCAAACTTTTGACCGGTAGTGTGTGTGTATGTATATACATTTTTTGTGAGATCAAAATTACTGATTTTGTTAAGTTATTTTCAGAAATGTGCATGTTTCTTTTTTTTTTTCATAATTAGGATGCCACATTTACCATATCATTATATTAGATGCACAATAGTCACACATGGCAATAAAACAAACAAAATGCATGAATCTTGTTTGACAATAGGACAAATAAATACAACTTAAATATACAGATACAAACAGTGCTTTAAGTTTAGGGCTACTGTTTGTTTTTCCCCGTTGTTGTTGTTTGATTAATACTAACGACACAGGCAGGAGGGGGTATAGGCTCGGCTATATTGGGTTGCTTTCACTTTAAGACCTACAGTAATGATGAGCCCATAGATATGGATATGTATGAATATGCCTAGATTCGGTTCACTCGCGCGAGCGCTGACCGGCGGCAAACGCCTGCAGAATCCGCGGCCAGTCTGACATCAGTCCGTGTGTCAGTAGCGAATGAGTTCGGGGTTTTCACCGCTTTTTAAACTCTTTGTTTAGTGCTATCGGGCATATCAAACTTTTATTTGGTCATTATACGAGATGGCAGGTGAGAAAGATTCGCCTTTGCTATCACGATCGCGTGAACTGGAAGAACTGGAGAACTGAAGCTGAAGAGGGGGGTTGACGGAAGTGGGCGTGTGTGTACTTTTATTTACTTTTGTTTTATACAAAATATTCAATCAACTATCACAAACTATACATCATTTGAAAGCTAAAACACTCAAGATTCATGTTCTGAACTTGTTTTTGCAATAAATAAACCAGAGAGGAAAGGGTTAAATGAAACGCTAAAGGACCGGCCATGTAAACATTAGCATAATATTAGCGATACTCATCTTTCATCTCCTGTCGTTCAGATCAGATCGGACGAATCCAATAAACACCCGCATACATCTCTGTGTAAGAGTCCACTCTTCAAAATGCATCCCACTTTTTAATCCAAAACAACGAAAAAATAGGGAAAAAACAAAAAATCCTTCGTTGTTTGCAAGGGAGTTTTGAGTTAGCGTAATCAATCATGTCCATTTTCAATGAAATATCGATTCTAATCCTTTTCTGGCAAACTCCCCCTGCTAGAATAGTCTCTCCCACGTATTATAAACCATCCCTCGTTTCTCTCCTCCAATCAGAGACTCTACTGGGATGCATCATAAAGAGGAAGCGCCTTACAGGCTTGGTGAGCTGTCAATCATTGCGCCCATGGTTTTCGTTGGATAAAGGCACTCGGTGCCCAGCCAATGCCTTTCCAACAAAGGTTTGATTGATGGACTTAGTAACCAATCAAAAGGCATTATCTTGCGCAGTTTACGTAAGTGGGCTTTGGTGAATACTGTTTGTGCGCAGTCTGCGCGTTCTCAATGGCGCAACTGCAGTGGAGCGCGCAGACTCTTACTGACGCTTCCCATCAGCTAAATGAGTTTTTTTACACTTTGTAATCTCTGTAAATAGTTGCTTTAGTTTTTCAGTAACTGTTTATCCATTATAATTAGCAGTTTATTGCAGATTTATTTGAATGAAAAACTACTCTTTACAATTACACATTTTTCTGAAATAAATGGCCTTTTTGAAATTCGCCTAGACTTTTCTTGACATAAAAGCTCACAGAAGCTACATTACTGAGAGAATCATCCTCATATTTGAATCATGACATGATTAGACATTCAGTTTTATATTTAAGTTATTTTCAGGCTCTTAACATTAAATTATAATATTTTTTTCCCTAAGTAAAAAAAAAAAAAAAAAAAAAACGTGAGTCACTTATACATGTATATTACTCTGTTCCCATATTACTTTGAGTTATTATGACTCTTGGGTAGCAACATTTCAAGTGTCTAGTTTAAAATAAGACCAGATTTATGAATATAGACCATAGGGTTTAAGAGCTGCAGACATTTTCATTTGGGTATGTCGTTTTCAAAGAATTCTCAAAAAATGGGGCACATGTTAAGAGGTTAAAGACAATTAAGACTTTTTAATATCCCGCGGGGACCCTGGAGAGAGAGAGAGAGAGAGAAACAAGGTTTTTTCTATCCTGCTTCAAAACTAACACAATGCTGCCATCTTCTGTTCATTGAGGGGAGGGCACACTGGCACATTAGATTATTTAAAGAAATATTTATAAAAAATATATATATTCATCTGAAAAATAGTATAGTAATTTTAAATAATCTAAGTTCAATTACCAAACATACAATCTTAATTTAATTGAAATCAAAATATGATTTTACAAGATATTAGACAATTTCTGTTCCCCTTTTTTGTCCTTATTTAATCCCTCGCCATGGCAACACCGTTTGAGATATCCAATATCCGTTCGCATTTTAGCATCTTCTGTATCTTTGTTTCATTTTGACAGAGTTTGGTGGAGATTGAATAAATCGCCTACGAGGAGAACGTAAAAACTCAGACCCTGAATTACACAAAAATTCACCTTCAAACCAAAATATCTGACTTCCTGTTGGTTGGAGCTAATGACTGTAAATTAGAAAGTTGTCCGGCTCGATGAGGTCTATATATATACTGAGTTTGGTGATTGTAGATGAAACGAAGCCCTTCACTTTTGTCAAAAGGTGGCGCTATAGAGCCCCTCATCCCCACTCGTTTCTGAGGCTTTGCCAATGTGTACTGACTGACATGTCTGATGTGTGTGTTGAGTTTCAAGCAGTTTCAAGCAATTTCAAGGATGCTAAGAGCCTCAGAACAGCCAAAAGATTATTAAACTTTGACACGTTGCCATGGCAACATTATTTAAAATTTTAGGAATCCATTCATATGTGTATATCTGCCATGTTTTCACATTATACTGATGAAGTTTGAAGTCACTCAGGTGAAAATAAGACCGTGATTTAAAGCATTTTTGAAAGTGACACACTTCCTGCTGCCAGTTGGTGGCGCTATCACTTTGACTCACAAAAGTCATATCCATGCGATCGGCTTCTTACAACGAACACACAGCTGAAGTTTCATCCAAATCAGTCAATGTTTGCACAAGTTATAACACACTTCCTGTTTCCCTTTTCTCGCCATAAATTCGTTGCTTCGCCACGGCCAAACCATTTGAGATATCACAAATCCGCTCGCAATTTAGCATCCTGAATATGTTCACTTCATGCTGACCGAGTTTGGCGATGATCGAAACAATGGCCTCGGAGGAGTATATTAAATTCCAGAGCATGGGTTTTCCGAACAACCCATTATAGCTCACTTCCTGTTGGGCTGACACGTAACTTAGAGCACGAAAGTTGTTCGGCCCGATGAGGTCTATATGTGTACCGAGTTTCATATATGTACGTGCAAGTGTGTTTCATATATGGACCAAGTTTTCAGACCCCACCTTAGGGGGCGCTGTCGAGCCCCCCTGCCACGCCCGGGTATCAGCTTCAGCCCGGCTCTGATGGCCGCGCATTCCGACGTGTGTGCAAAGTTTCAAGAGTTTTCGAGCATGTTAAGTGCCCCAAAAGTACCCGAGAAGTCGAAAAAAAAAATAAAAAAAAATAAATAAATTAAAGCTGCGAGCAGCGATGACGGGCTCAAGCCGGTGGCACCGCCACGCCGGTGGCATCAGCTTAACTGTGCATGGCAGGCAATATGCATTTAAACAGGAGAGCATTTTAAAAATCACTCGAATATGCCACATTTACTGCAGCAGCTGGTGCCATTATGACCATAAGCCACACCCATGATGTAATTTAAATATAGATGAATTGTAATGTCATAGGATCACATATAGGACCACATCTATGAGATCAATTACATTTAAATTAATTTCATGTCAGATGATGTCAAAGGCCAAATCATAATAGGCATTTAAAATGGGAAAACATAAAAGGACTACGTCAATGTCATCTGAATTCACCACATTAACTGCAGCAGTTGGTGCTGCTATGACCATGAACCACAACAGCCACATATATGAGATCAATTGAATTTAAATGAATTTCATGTCAGATGATGTCAAAGGTCAAATCGTAATGAGTTCAGAATACCATTCAAATGCTGATGTTGAATTATCATCATCAAGAGAGAAAGGCACACACACAAACTCACAGGGTGAGAGAGGGACCCCACACACACACACACCCAGGCTGAGCCTGAGAGGACTGAGAGAGAGGCACTCTGCACATTGAACAAGATTCACAAGATTTTAACAACAAAAATAAATAAAATCTAAATGGTGGGAGAAAGTTTTTTTCATTTCACTCTCTGAAAAAATTATTTTGAATATATTTGAAATCAATATGTGTGGTCCAATATAAAAAATAAATTACAAAATTAATAAATTAATAAATGGAGTCAAATCACAGAAACAGCAAAGATGATTTTAATATCAGTGTCAGGTAAGAGTAAGATGCGTGTCTACATTTTATGGAAGTTTATTATAAATAGCCACTTTTATAAAATCATGTGAAATTTATGTTTTAATACATTTATATTATATCA
>CM042244.1:15096282-15117169 GCA_023566225.1 Romanogobio albipinnatus
TCACGATCGCGTGAACTGGAAGAACTGGAGAACTGAAGCTGAAGAATAAAATCCGTTTGATGCGTCTGTGGTATAATCAGAAAGAGCCTCGCGCCAATAACATGAAAGCTGATTGGCTGCTATATAAGATGCATGTTGGTCTCTCACTAGCGAAAAAACGAACTAAGAACACACACACACACACACAAACACACACACACTCTCTCTCTCTCTCTCTCTCTCTCTCTCTCTCTCTCTCTCTCTCTAAAACATTGCGGGAGCATTTCAATGAGCAATGGAGTAGCGTTACATGGACTTTTGATTTTGAATTTAAAGACATTTAAGACTTTTTAATATCCCGCGGGGACCCTGGAGAGAGAGAGAGAGAGAGAGAGAGAGAGAGAGAGAAACAAGCTTTTTTTTTTCCTGCTTCAAAACTAACACAATGCTGCCATCTTGTGTTCATTGAGGGAAGGGCATCAAGGAATCAAGGAATTATTCAAAGAAATATTTATAAAAAATATATATATTCATCTGAAAAATAGTATAGTAATTTTAAATTAATCTAAGTTCAATTACCAAACATACAATCTTAATTTAATTGAAATCAAAATATGATTTTACAAGATATTAGACAATTTCTGTTCCCCTTTTTTGTCCTCATTTAATCCCTCGCCATGGCAACACCGTTTGAGATATCCAATATTCGTTCGCATTTTAGCATCTTCCGTATCTTTGTTTCATTTTGACAGAGTTTGGTGGAGATTGAATAAATCGCCTACGAGGAGAACGTAAAAACTCAGACCCTGAATTACACAAATATTCACCTTCAAACCAAAATATCTGACTTCCTGTTGGTCGGACCTAATGACTGTAAATTAGAAAGTTGTCCGGCTCGATGAGGTCAATATATATACTGAGTTTGGTGATTGTAGATGAAACGAAGCCCTTCACTTTTGTCAAAAGGTGGCGCTAGAGAGCCCCTCATCCCCACCCGTTTCTGAGGCTTTGCCCATTTGTACTGACTGACATCTCTGATGTGTGTGTTGAGTTTCAAGCAGTTTCAACCAATTTCAAGGATGCTAAGAGCCTCAGAACAGCCAAAAGATTATTAAATTTTGACACGTTGCCATGGCAACAGTACTTCAAATTTCAGGACTCCATTTCATATGTCTCTATCTGTCATGTTTTCACATTATACTGATGAAGTTTGAAGTCAATCGGGAGAAAATAAGACAGTAATTTAAAGCATTTTTGAAAGTGACACACTTCCTGCTGCCAGTTGGTGGCGCTATAACTTTGACTCACAAAAGTCATATCCATGTGATCGGCCTCTTACAACGAACACACAGCTGAAGTTTCATCCAAATCATTCAATGTTTGCACAAGTTATAACACACTTCCTGTTTCCCTTTTCTCGCCATAAATTCGTTGCTTCGCCACGGCCAAACCGTTTGAGATATCAAAAATCCGCTGGCAATTTAGCATCCTGAATATGTTCTCTTCATGCTGACCGAGTTTGGCAATGATCGAAACAATGGCCTCGGAGGAGTATATTAAATTCCAGAGCATGGGTTTTTCGAACAACCCATTATAGCTCACTTCCTGTTGGGCTGACACGTAACTTAGAGCACGAAAGTTGTTCGGCCCGATGAGGTCTATATGTGTACCGAGTTTCATACATGTACGTGCAAGTGTGTTTGATATATAGACCAAATTTTAATAGGGGGCGCTGTTGAGCCCCCCTGCCACGCCCGGGTATCAGCTTCAGCCCGGCCCTGATGGCCGCAGATTCTGACGTATCTGCAAAGTTTCAAGAGTTTTTGAGCATGGTAAGGGCCCCAAAAGTGCCCATTTAGTCGCTAAAAAAAATAATAATAATAATAATAATAATAATAATAATAATCCTAAGGAAAACAATAGGGCTCTGCGCCCTTTCAGGCTTGAGCCCTAATTAAAGCTGCGAGCAGCGATGACGGGCCCAAGCCGGTGGCACCGCCACGCCGGTGGCATCAGCTTAACTGTGCACTGCAGGTAATAGGCATTTAAAATGGGAAAACATAAAAGGACTATGTCAAAGTCATCTGAATTCACCACATTAACTGCAGTAGTTGGTGCTGCTATGACCACAAACCACATCTATGAGATCAATTAAATTTATATGAATTTCATGTCAGACTATGTCAAAGGTCAAATTGGAATGAGTTCAGAATACCATTCGAATGCTGATGTTGTTTTATTCTAACACTTCTCTTCATGTGTTTTTGAGCTACCTTAGCTACCGTGTGTGCACCAATCTTATGCACCATAAAGCGTGCTTTCATTTTAATATGGGTGGTCCAATAAAAAAAATTTAATAAAAAAAATTATAAATGGAGCCAAATCACAGAAACTGCAAAGATGATTTTAATATCAGTGTCAGGTAAGAGTAAGATGCGTGTCTACATTTTATGGAAGTTTATTATAAATAGCCTCTTTTATAAAATCATGTGAAATTTATGTTTTAATACATTTATATTATATCAGTAAATAATTCATTTAAAGACATGTGCATCATACGTGATCTTAGCAAACACATCACATGATGTTTTTATTTCAAGTGATAGTTATTTGTGATAGCCTATATGAAAGGGTTAAATTATCATCATCAAGAGAGAAAGTCTCACACACACACACACACACACACACACACACACACACACACACACACACACACACACACACACACACACACACACACACACACACACACACACACACACACACACACACACACACACACACTGATAGAGTGAGAGTGAGGGGGGAGGGGAAGGACTGAGAGAAAGGCACACACACATAAACTCACAGGGTGAGAGAGAGACCCCCCCCCCACACACACACACACACACACACACACACACACACACAGAGAGTGATAGAGAGGGGGAAGGGGAAAGGCAGGCAGAGGGCATTCCATAGACTTAATGGTTTTTATACTGTACAAACTGTACATTCTATCCCCCTACACTACCCCTAAGCCTACATATCGCACACACAGACACACACACACACACACACACACACACACACACACTACCCCTAAACCTACCATCACAGAAAACATTCTGCATTTTTACATTTTTATTAAAACATTGTTAAAACATCCCCGCCCGTTTCTGATGCTTTGCCCATGTGTACTGACTGACATCTCTGATGTGTGTGTTGAGTTTCAAACTGCGTGTCGCGTTTGGTTACAGTCAGTCAGCTGCTCGGTAAAGCTCACTCCAAGATGATATATTCCCGTTATAATACTTGATATGTAGATAAAATAATTTATCTTCCTGGAGTTTATCTAGCGGTTTCTGAACGATGTTGTGCTCCCTACCCGGGTGACAACACAAGGCATCACACGCACAATAACCGGAATTTAAAACTGTGAAGAAACCGACCGATATACATAGTAGACTAGGATTTGTGCGCTCAACGCTCATCGTCTCTTTATGCCGTGAACTTTTTAATGTGCACTCGCGGTGCACTGCGCCCTCTGACTCCATGTTGCTTTAAGCGCATCATTCTGCACCCGGGATGCGCATAAGCGCATTGTGCCACACTTTCATATATTTTCATAGTTTTGTGCACTTAAAGATGATTAAAAAAAATCTTGTTCTCACGTATCTATCATATATTTGTTGCCCCTTTACAGAGCTGCACATTACGTTTACAATAAACTATAAATCTTGAAATGTTATATTATTTGTGTAGGCCCATATAATTATTTACATTCATATATAAATTAAATATAAATTGGTTTTTTTATCAATGTATTTAATAAGAACACAAAGTAATTTGTACCTTTTCATTAACATTTTTAGATTTTATAAAATTAGTCCAGAGATGTTTTTTAAAGAATTACTTTTTGTAATTGCAATTTTTTTTAACTATCCACTCACCTAATTTAATATATATTTTTGTCATAGCTTATGATTATATATTTTTATTTTATTGCTCAACAGTAGTTCTCATCGCCGATGAGGTCTTTAAATATTTTGAGAAGGTCTTAAAAAAGTCTTAAAAAGGTATTAAAATTTACTTCAGGATTCCTGCATATACCCTGCAATATGCATCATACGTGATCTTGGCAAACACAGCACATGACGTTTTTATTTAAAATTAGAAAGTTTTAAATTAGTTAAATTAGATTAGTTAAATTAGAAATTTGTCCGGCTCGAGGAGAACAATATATACGAGAGAGAGAGAGAGAGAGAGAGAGAGAGAGAGAGAGAGAGAGAGAGAGAGACCAGTTTTTTTTATATCCTGCTTCAAAACTAATACAATGCTGCCATCTTGTGTTCATTGAGGGGCACACACACAGAGACAGAATAGGTTATTGATAGAAATATTTTAAATAAATAAATATATTGATCTGAAAAATAGTACAGTCATTTTAAATTAATCTAAGTTCAATTACCAAACATACAATCTTAATTTAATTGAAATAAAAATATGATTTTACAAGATATGAGAGAATTTCTGTTCCCCTTTTTTGTCCTTATTTAATCCCTTGGCATGGGAACACCGTTTGAGATATCCAATATCCGTTCGCATTTTAGCATCTTCCGTATCTTTGTTTCACTTTGACAGAGTTTGGTGGAGATTGAATAAATCGCCTACGAGGAGAACGTGAAAACTCAGACCCTGAATTACACAAATATTCACCTTCAAACCAAAATATCTGACTTCCTGTTGGTCGAAGCTAATAACTGTAAATTCGAAAGTTGTCCGGATCGAAGAGAACAATATATGTACCAAGTTTGGTGACTGAAGATAAAACTAACCCCCCCACTTTTGCCAAAAGGTGGCGCTATAGAGCCCCTCATCCCCGCCCGTTTCTGAGGCTTTGCCTTTGTGTACTGACTGACATCTCTGATGTGTGTGTTAAGTTTCAAGCAGTTTCAAGCATGCTAAGAGTCTCAAAAACAGCCAAAAACATTATTAAACTTTGACACGTTGCCAAGGCAACAGTATTGGAAATTTCAGAAATCAATTTCATACGTCTCTATCTGTCATGTTTTCACATTATACTGATGAAGTTTGAAATAAATCGTGTGAAAATAAGATGGTGATTCAAAGCATTTTTGAAAGTGACACACTTCCTGCTGCCAGTTGGTGGCGCTATAACTTTGACTCACAAAAGTCATATCCATGTGATCGGCTTCTTACAACGAACACACAGCTGAAGTTTCATCTAAATCAGTCAATGTTTGCACAAGTTAAACCACACTTCCTGTTTCCCTTTTCTCGCCATAAATTCGTTGCTTCGCCACGGCCAAACCGTTTGAGATATCACAAATCCGCTCGCAATTTAGCATCCTGAATATGTTCACTTCATGCTGACCGAGTTTGGCGATGATCGAAACAATGGCCTCGGAGGAGTATATTAAATTCCAGAGCATGGGTTTTCCGAACAACCCATTATAGCTCACTTCCTGTTGGGCTGACAAGTAACTTAGAGCACGAAAGTTGTTCGGCCCGATGAGGTCTATATGTGTACCGAGTTTCATACATGTACGTGCAAGTGTGTTTGATATATAGACCAAGTTTTAATAGGGGGCGCTGTTGAGCCCCCCTGCCACGCCCGGGTATCCGCTTCAGCCCGGCCCTGATGGCCGCAGATTCTGACGTATCTGCAAAGTTTCAAGAGTTTTTGAGCATGGTAAGGGCCCCAAAAGTGCCCATTTAGTCGATAAAAAAAAATAAAATAATAATAATAATTAAAGCTGCGAGCAGCGATGACGGGCCCAAGCCGGTGGCACCGCCACGCCGGTGGCATCAGCTTAACTGTGCACTGCAGGTAATAGGCATTTAAAATGGGAAAACATAAAAGGACTATGTCAAAGTCATCTGAATTCACCACATTAACTGCAGTAGTTGGTGCTGCTATGACCACAAACCACATCTATGAGATCAATTAAATTTATATGAATTTCATGTCAGACTATGTCAAAGGTCAAATTGGAATGAGTTCAGAATACCATTCGAATGCTGATGTTGTTTTATTCTAACACTTCTCTTCATGTGTTTTTGAGCTACCTTAGCTACCGTGTGTGCACCAATCTTATGCACCATAAAGCGTGCTTTCATTTTAATATGGGTGGTCCAATAAAAAAAATTTAATAAAAAAAATTATAAATGGAGCCAAATCACAGAAACTGCAAAGATGATTTTAATATCAGTGTCAGGTAAGAGTAAGATGCGTGTCTACATTTTATGGAAGTTTATTATAAATAGCCACTTTTATAAAATCATGTGAAATTTATGTTTTAATACATTTATATTATATCAGTAAATAATTCATTTAAAGACATGTGCATCATACGTGATCTTAGCAAACACATCACATGATGTTTTTATTTCAAGTGATAGTTATTTGTGATAGCCTATATGAAAGGGTTAAATTATCATCATCAAGAGAGAAAGTCTCACACACACACACACACACACACACACACACACACACACACACACACACACACACACACACACACACACACACACACACACACACACACACACACACACACACACAATGATAGAGTGAGAGTGAGGGGGGAGGGGAAGGACTGAGAGAAAGGCACACACACATAAACTCACAGGGTGAGAGAGAGACCCCCCCCCCCCCCCCCCACACACACACACACACACACACAGAGAGAGTGATAGAGAGGGGGAAGGGGAAAGGCAGGCAGAGGGCATTCCATAGACTTAATGGTTTTTATACTGTACAAACTGTACATTCTATCCCCCTACACTACCCCTAAGCCTACATATCGCACACACAGACACACACACACACACACACATACACACACACACACACACACACACACACTACCCCTAAACCTACCATCACAGAAAACATTCTGCATTTTTACATTTTTATTAAAACATTGTTAAAACATCCCCGCCCGTTTCTGATGCTTTGCCCATGTGTACTGACTGACATCTCTGATGTGTGTGTTGAGTTTCAAACTGCGCGTCGCGTTTGGTTACAGTCAGTCAGCTGCTCGGTAAAGCTCACTCCAAGATGATATATTCCCGTTATAATACTTGATATGTAGATAAAATAATTTATCTTCCTGGAGTTTATCTAGCGGTTTCTGAACGATGTTGTGCTCCCTACCCGGGTGACAACACAAGGCATCACACGCACAATAACCGGAATTTAAAACTGTGAAGAAACCGACCGATATACATAGTAGACTAGGATTTGTGCGCTCAACGCTCATCGTCTCTTTATGCCGTGAACTTTTTAATGTGCACTCGCGGTGCACTGCGCCCTCTGACTCCATGTTGCTTTAAGCGCATCATTCTGCACCCGGGATGCGCATAAGCGCATTGTGCCACGCTTTCATATATTTTCATAGTTTTGTGCACTTAAAGATGATTAAAAAAAATCTTGTTCTCACGTATCTATCATATATTTGTTGCCCCTTTACAGAGCTGCACATTACGTTTACAATAAACTATAAATCTTGAAATGTTATATTATTTGAGTAGGCCCATATAATTATTTACATTCATATATAAATTAAATATAAATTGTTTTTTTTATCAATGTATTTAATAAGAACACAAAGTAATTTGTACCTTTTCATTAACATTTTTAGATTTTATAAAATTAGTCCAGAGATGTTTTTTAAAGAATTACTTTTTGTAATTGCAATTTTTTTTAACTATCCACTCACCTAATTTAATATATATTTTTGTCATAGCTTATGATTATATATTTTTATTTTATTGCTCAACAGTAGTTCTCATCGCCGATGAGGTCTTTAAATATTTTGAGAAGGTCTTAAAAAAGTCTTAAAAAGGTATTAAAATTTACTTCAGGATTCCTGCATATACCCTGCAATATGCATCATACGTGATCTTGGCAAACACAGCACATGACGTTTTTATTTAAAATTAGAAAGTTTTAAATTAGTTAAATTAGATTAGTTAAATTAGAAATTTGTCCGGCTCGAGGAGAACAATATATGAGAGAGAGAGAGAGAGAGAGAGAGAGAGAGAGAGAGAGAAACCAGTTTTCTTTATATCCTGCTTCAAAACTAATACAATGCTGCCATCTTGTGTTCATTGAGGGGCACACACACAGAGACAGAATAGGTTATTGATAGAAATATTTTAAATAAATAAATATATTGATCTGAAAAATAGTACAGTCATTTTAAATTAATCTAAGTTCAATTACCAAACATACAATCTTAATTTAATTGAAATAAAAATATGATTTTACAAGATATGAGAGAATTTCTGTTCCCCTTTTTTGTCCTTATTTAATCCCTTGGCATGGGAACACCGTTTGAGATATCCAATATCCGTTCGCATTTTAGCATCTTCCGTATCTTTGTTTCACTTTGACAGAGTTTGGTGGAGATTGAATAAATCGCCTACGAGGAGAACGTGAAAACTCAGACCCTGAATTACACAAATATTCACCTTCAAACCAAAATATCTGACTTCCTGTTGGTCGAAGCTAATAACTGTAAATTAGAAAGTTGTCCGGCTCGAAGAGAACAATATATGTACCGAGTTTGGGGACTGAAGATAAAACTAACCCCCCCACTTTTGTCAAAAGGTGGCGCTATAGAGCCCCTCATCCCCGCCCGTTTCTGAGGCTTTGCCCATGTGTACTGACTGACATCTCTGATGTGTGTGTTAAGTTTCAAGCAGTTTCAAGCATGCTAAGAGTCTCAAAAACAGCCAAAAACATTATTAAACTTTGACACGTTGCCATGGCAACAGTACTTCAAATTTCAGGAATCCATTTCATATGTCTCTATCTGTCATGTTTTCACATTATACTGATGAAGTTTGAAGTCAATCGGGTGTAAATAAGACTGTGATTTAAAGCATTTTTGAAAGTGACACACTTCCTGCTGCCAGTTGGTGGCGCTATAAC
The DNA here is from genome assembly GCA_023566225.1 of Romanogobio albipinnatus. Classification (NCBI taxonomy): domain Eukaryota; kingdom Metazoa; phylum Chordata; class Actinopteri; order Cypriniformes; family Gobionidae; genus Romanogobio; species Romanogobio albipinnatus. The sequence continues at coordinate 15,105,206 of CM042244.1, forward strand.
TTTGACTCACAAAAGTCATATCCATGTGATCGGCCTCTTACAACGAACACACAGCTGAAGTTTCATCCAAATCATTCAATGTTTGCACAAGTTATAACACACTTCCTGTTTCCCTTTTCTCACCATAAATTCGTTGCTTCGCCACGGCCAAACCGTTTGAGATATCACAAATCCGCTCGCAATTTAGCATCCTGAATATGTTCACTTCATGCTGACCGAGTTTGGCGATGATCGAAACAATGGCCTCGGAGGAGTATATTAAATTCCAGAGCATGGGTTTTCCGAACAACCCATAATAGCTCACTTCCTGTTGGGCTGACGCGTAACTTAGAGCACGAAAGTTGTTCGGCCCGATGAGGTCTATATGTGTACCGAGTTTCATATATGTACGTGCAAGTGTGTTTCATATATGGACCAAGTTTTCAGACCCCACCTTAGGGGGCGCTGTCGAGCCCCCCTGCCACGCCCGGGTACCAGCTTCAGCCCGGCTCTGAAGGCCGCGCATTCCGATGTGTGTGCGAAGTTTCAAGAGTTTTCGAGCATGTTAAGTGCCCCAAAAGTACCCGAGAAGTCAAAAAAAAAAAAAAAAAAAAAAAAAAAAAGAATAATCCTAAGGAAAACAATAGGGCTCTGCGCCCTTTCAGGCTTGAGCCCTAATTAAAGCTGCGAGCAGCGAAGACGGGCTCAAGCCGGTGGGACCGCCACGCCGGTGGCATCAGCTTAACTGTGCACTGCAGGTGATAGGCATTTAAAATGGGAAAACATAAAAGGACTATGTCAAAGTCATCTGAATTCACCACATTAACTGCAGTAGTTGGTGCTGCTATGACCACAAACCACATCTATGAGATCAATTAAATTTATATGAATTTCATGTCAGACTATGTCAAAGGTCAAATTGGAATGAGTTCAGAATACCATTTGAATGCTGATGTTGTTTTATTCTAACACTTCTCTTCATGTGTTTTTGAGCTACCTTAGCTACCGTTTGTGCACCAATCTTATGCACCATAAAGCGTGCTTTCATTTCAATATGGGTGGTCCAATAAAAAAATGTTAATAAAAAAATGTATAAATGGAGCCAAATCACAGAAACTGCAAAGATGATTTTAATATCAGTGTCAGGTAAGAGTAAGATGCGTGTCTACATTTTATGGAAGTTTATTATAAATAGTCACTTTTATAAAATCATGTGAAATTTATGTTTTAATACATTTATATTATATCAGTAAATAATTAATTTAAAGACATGTGCATCATACGTGATCTTGGCAAACACAGCACATGACGTTTTTATTTCAAGTGATAGTTATTTGTGATAGCCTATATGAAAGGGTTAAATTATCACCATCAAGAGAGAAAGTCACACACACACACACACACACACACACACACACACACACACACACACACACACACACACACACACACACACACACACACACACACACACACACACACACACACACACACACACACACACAAACCCCTTAGAGAGAAAGAGAGATGGGATTTTTTTATATCCTGCTTCAAAACTAACACAATGCTGCCATCTTGTGTTCATTGAGGGAAGGGCATCACAGGCACATTATTCAAAGAAATATTTATAAAAAATATATATATTCATCTGAAAAATAGTATAGTAATTTTAAATTAATCTAAGTTCAATTACCAAACATACAATCTTAATTTAATTGAAATCAAAATATGATTTTACAAGATATTAGACAATTTCTGTTCCCCTTTTTTGTCCTTATTTAATCCCTCGCCATGGCAACACCGTTTGAGATATCCAATATTCGTTCGCATTTTAGCATCTTCCGTATCTTTGTTTCATGTTGACCGAGTTTGGTGGAGATTGAATAAATCGCCTACGAGGAGAACGTAAAAACTCAGACCCTGAATTACACAAATATTCACCTTCAAACCAAAATATCTGACTTCCTGTTGGTCGGAGCTAATGACTGTAAATTCGAAAGTTGTCCGGCTCGAAGAGAACAATATATGTACCAAGTTTGGTGACTGAAGATAAAACTAACCCCCCCACTTTTGCCAAAAGGTGGCGCTATAGAGCCCCTCATCCCCGCCCGTTTCTGAGGCTTTGCCCATGTGTACTGACTGACATCTCTGATGTGTGTGTTAAGTTTCATGCAATTTAAAGCATGCTAAGAGTCTCAAAAACAGCCAAAAACATTATTAAACTTTGACACGTTGCCATGGCAACAGTACTTCAAATTTCAGGAATCCATTTCATATGTCTCTATCTGTCATGTTTTCACATTATACTGATGAAGTTTGAAGTCAATCGGGAGAAAATAAGACAGTGATTTAAAGCATTTTTTAAAGTGACACACTTCCTGCTGCCAGTTGGTGGCGCTATAACTTTGACTCACAAAAGTCATATCCATGTGATCGGCCTCTTACAACGAATACACAGCTGAAGTTTCATCCAAATCATTCAATGTTTGCACAAGTTATAACACACTTCCTGTTTCCCTTTTCTCGCCATAAATTCGTTGCTTCGCCACGGCCAAACCGTTTGAGATATCAAAAATCCGCTCGCAATTTAGCATCCTGAATATGTTCACTTCATGCTGACCGAGTTTGGCAATGATCGAAACAATGGCCTCGGAGGAGTATATTAAATTCCAGAGCATGGGTTTTCCGAACAACCCATTATAGCTCACTTCCTGTTGGGCTGACGCGTAACTTAGAGCAGCCTTTCTCAAAGTGGGTGCCGCGGCACACTGGGGTGCCGCCTGACTGTGTCAGGGGTGCCGCCAAAAAATTACGTAGGCTAAAAAAAAAAAAAAAAATCTGAAATTTCATATATAAAATATATTTGAATTTACATAAATACATTCTTCTTCTTTTTAACCCTTTCGCACGTACGATCACACATTTACACATGTGATTAGACCGGCAGTGCATCACGTTCATTCAAATGTAAATTCAAATGTGCTTTCGCGTTGGCTTGCACTGAGCCAGAGACAGGCGCGCTCAGACTTGTCATATATCACAACTTTTCAGTGTTTTCAGCCACATAATGTTTATTTTAGGTTTCATACATATACGTACTAAAAAAACTATACATTTAGAGTTTGTAAAATACACAATGATGAAAAATTAAGAGGCAATAATAATCCTTTCCATTATAATTAGTTTTATTCATATCAGATACACATTGTGTAAGTAACTTTAAAGTTTACTCTATTCTTCTCCCAGTTCACCTGCCACTTACTTTTATGTATTTTGGGAGAAGTGGATGAATTTACGTCTTGTAAATCCAACAGATCCGATTTTCTGAACTGCGCCTGCGGCGGCGATGGCGGCGCCCATCGCGCATACAGCTCAACTAACGCGATCGTTTTAAAGGTGTTTAAACGACAAAACACTTCCTCTTGTATATATTTGACAATCGGAATATCAGATATTTCAGGCCATATCTAACAAATTTGAGAATATTTTGAATAAAAAAGGAAAAATGACATAAAAGTCTCTCATTGATTGTGGTCACCCCCACCCCCGGCTTGTGTGAGCGCGTATGTGCGCTGCATGCGCGCATGTAGATCTTTCTCCATTTCTCGTTGCAGATTATTTTTGTGTGTGTGTGGGTGTGTGTGCATGCACATATGGCACGGATGAAAGCAAGCACTATATGGAAAAACATTCCTGCTCATCTCTGGTGCATGGAACATGGATCTTTTTCTTATCGTATTGTATCTGATTTTATTTATTTTTGTTATGTCTGCCACTTTTTATTTTATTTTAACTGCATCCTGCACTTCAGTTTAGTTCTCCTGGTCAGGATTTGTTGTTGGGTTCTTGTATTGTGCGGTCCACCTCTTACGGTTTTATGGCATTTGTGTCTCTGATTAATTATTTTGTGAATTACTTTGCAAACCTGTGTTTTTAAAGGTGCTATAAAGTTGCTATAAAGTTGTTATTATTATTGTTATTTACAGTTCGTATTATGCTCTGTTCATTACTGTCCTGTCTAAATAAACAGGACATTTGCATTTAAATTTGGGTTATACAGTGTTTTTAAATTATATTTTAAACTGGGGTGCCTTGAAATTTTATGCACTTTTGAAAGGTGCCCTGACTGAAAAAAGTTTGAGAAAGGCTGACTTAGAGCACGAAAGTTGTTCGGCCCGATGAGGTCTATATGTGTACCGAGTTTCATACATGTACGTGCAAGTGTGTTTGATATATAGACCAAATTTTAATAGGGGGCGCTGTTGAGCCCCCCTGCCATGCCCGGGTATCAGCTTCAGCCCGGCCCTGATGGCCGCAGATTCTGACGTATCTGCAAAGTTTCAAGAGTTTTTGAGCATGGTAAGGGCCCCAAAAGTGCCCATTTAGTCGATAAAAAAAAAAATAATAATAATAATTAAAGCTGCGAGCAGCGATGACGGGCTCAAGCCGGTGGCACCGCCACGGCGGTGGCATCAGCTTAACTGTGCATGGCAGGCAATATGCATTTAAACAGGAGAGCATTTTAAAAATCACTCGAATATGCCACATTTACTGCAGCAGCTGGTGCCATTATGACCATAAGCCACACCCATGATGTAATTTAAATATAGATGAATTGTAATGTCATAGGATCACATATAGGACCACATCTAAGAGATCAATTACATTTAAATTAATTTCATGTCAGATGATGTCAAAGGTCAAATCATAATAGGCATTTAAAATGGGAAAACATAAAAGGACTACGTCAATGTCATCTGAATTCACCACATTAACTGCAGCAGTTGGTGCTGCTATGACCATGAACCACAACAGCCACATATATGAGATCAATTTAATTTAAATGAATTTCATGTCAGATGATGTCAAAGGTCAAATCGTAATGAGTTCAGAATACCATTCAAATGCTGATGTTGAATTATCATCATCAAGAGAGAAAGGCACACACACAAACTCACAGGGTGAGAGAGGGACCCCACACACACACACACCCAGGCTGAGCCTGAGAGGACTGAGAGAGAGGCACTCTGCACATTGAACAAGATTCACAAGATTTTAACAACAAAAATAAATAAAATCTAAATGGTGGGAGAAAGTTTTTTTCATTTCACTCTCTGAAAAAATTATTTTGAATATATTTGAAATCAATATGTGTGGTCCAATATAAAAAATAAATTACAAAATTAATAAATTAATAAATGGAGTCAAATCACAGAAACAGCAAAGATGATTTTAATATCAGTGTCAGGTAAGAGTAAGATGCGTGTCTACATTTTATGGAAGTTTATTATAAATAGCCACTTTTATAAAATCATGTGAAATTTATGTTTTAATACATTTATATTATATCAGTGTGCTGTGTAGTGTGCATAGTTTATCCTATGACATTAATGTGCACCATACGTTATCTTGGCAAACACATCACATGACGTTTTTATTTCAAGTGATAGTTATTTGTGATAGCCTGTATGAAAGGGTTAAATTATCATCATCAAAAGAGAAAGTCACACACCCACCCACCCACACACACACACACACACACACACACACACACACACACACACACACACACACACACACACACACACACACACACACACACACACACACACACAGTGAGAAAGTGAGAGTGAGGGGGGGAGGGGAAGGAAAGGCAGAGGACATTGCATAGACTAAATGGTTTTTATACTGTACAAACTGTACATTTTATCCCCCTACACTACCCCTACTCCTAAACCTAGCATCACAGAAAACATTCTGCATTTTTACATTTTGAATAAAACATTGTTTAGAATGTTTTTAAAGCTAGACAGTGAATTAAAGCATTTTTGAAAGTGACACACTTCCTGCTGCCAGTTGGTGGCCTGGCCACACACACACACACACACACACACACACACACACACGCACTCACGCACAGACAAACCCCTTAGAGAGAAAGAGAGATGGGATTTTTTTATATCCTGCTTCAAAACTAATACAATGCTGCCATCTTGTGTTCATTGAGGGGCAGCACAGACACAGAATAGATTATTTAAAAAAATATTTTAAATAAATAAATATATTGATCTGAAAAGTAGTATAGTCATTTTAAATAAATCCAAGTTCAATTACTGAACATACAATCTTAATTTATTGAAATCAAAAAATGATTTTACAAGATATGAGAGAATTTCTATTCCCCTTTTTTGTCCTTATTTAATCCCTCGCCATGGCAACACCGTTTGAGATATCCAATATTCGTTCGCATTTTAGCATCTTCTGTATCTTTGTTTCATGTTGACAGAGTTTGGTGGAGATTGAATAAATCGCCTACGAGGAGAACGTAAAAACTCAGACCCTGAATTATACAATTATTCACCTTCAAACCAAAATATCTGACTTCCTGTTGGTCGGAGCTAATGACTGTAAATTAGAAAGTTGTCCGGCTCGAAGAGAACAATATATGTACCGAGTTTGGTGACTGAAGATAAAACTAACCCCCCCACTTTTGTCAAAAGGTGGCGCTATAGAGCCCCTCATCCCCGCCCGTTTCTGAGGCTTTGCCCATGTGTACTGACTGACATCTCTGATGTGTGTGTTGAGTTTCAAGCAGTTTCAAGCATGCTAAGAGTCTCAAAAACAGCCAAAAACATTATTAAACTTTGACACGTTGCCATGGCAACAGTATTTGAAATTTCAGAAATCAATTTCATACGTCTCTATCTGTCATGTTTTCACATTATACTGATGAAGTTTGAAATAAATCGTGTGAAAATAAGATGGTGATTCAAAGCATTTTTGAAAGTGACACACTTCCTGCTGCCAGTTGGTGGCGCTATAACTTTGACTCACAAAAGTCATATCCATGTGATCGGCTTCTTACAACGAACACACAGCTGAAGTTTCATCTAAATCATTCAATGTTTGCACAAGTTAAACCACACTTCCTGTTTCCCTTTTCTCGCCATAAATTCGTTGCTTCTCCACGGCCAAACCGTTTGAGATATCAAAAATCCGCTCGCAATTTAGCATCCTGAATATGTTCACTTCATGCTGACCGAGTTTGGCACTGATCGAAACAATGGCCTCGGAGGAGTATATTAAATTCCAGAGCATGCGTTTTCCGAACAACCCAAAATAGCTCACTTCCTGTTGGGCGAAGTTTATGACTATGAGTGCGGAAGTTGTTCGCCCCGATGAGATCTATATGTGTACCGAGTTTCATACATATACGTGCAAGTGTGTTTGATATATAGACCAAATTTTAATAGGGGGCGCTGTTGAGCCCCCCTGCCACGCCCGGGTATCAGCTTCAGCCCGGCCCTGATGGCCGCAGATTCTGACGTATCTGCAAAGTTTCAAGAGTTTTTGAGTATGGTAAGGGCCCCAAAAGTGCCCATTTAGTCGATAAAATAATAATAATAATAATAATTAAAGCTGCGAGCAGCGATGACGGGCTCAAGCCGGTGGCACCGCCACGCCGGTGGCATCAGCTTAACTGTGCACTGCAGGTAATAGGCATTTAAAATGGGAAAACATAAAAGGACTATGTCAAAGTCATCTGAATTCACCACATTAACTGCAGTAGTTGGTGCTGCTATGACCACAAACCACATCTATGAGATCAATTAAATTTATATGAATTTCATGTCAGATGATGTCAAAGGTCAAATTGGAATGAGTTCAGAATACCATTCGAATGCTGATGTTGTTTTATTCTAACACTTCTCTTCATGTGTTTTTGAGCTACCTTAGCTACCGTTTGTGCACCAATCTTATGCACCATAAAGCGTGCTTTCATTTTAATATGGGTGGTCCAATAAAAAAATTTTAATAAAAAAATGTATAAATGGAGCCAAATCACAGAAACTGCAAAGATGATTTTAATATCAGTGTCAGGTAAGAGTAAGATGCGTGTCTACATTTTATGGACGTTTATTATAAATAGCCACTTTTATAAAATCATGTGAAATTTATGTTTTAATACATTTATATTATATCAGTAAATAATTCATTTAAAGACATGTGCATCATACGTGATCTTAGCAAACACATCACATGATGTTTTTATTTCAAGTGATAGTTATTTGTGATAGCCTATATGAAAGGGTTAAATTATCATCATCAAGAGAGAAAGTCTCTCACACACACACACACACACACACACCACACACACACACACACACACACACACACACACACACACACACACACACACACACACACACACACACACACACACACACACACACACACAATGATAGAGTGAGAGTGAGGGGGGAGGGGAAGGACTGAGAGAAAGGCACACACACATAAACTCACAGGGTGAGAGAGAGACCCCCCCCCCCCACACACACACACACACAGAGAGTGATAGAGAGGGGGAAGGGGAAAGGCAGGCAGAGGGCATTCCATAGACTTAATGGTTTTTATACTGTACAAACTGTACATTCTATCCCCCTACACTACCCCTAAGCCTACATATCGCACACACAGACACACACACACACACACACACACACACACACACAACACACACACACACACACACACACACACACACACACACACACACACACACACACACACACACACACACACACACACACACACACTACCCCTAAACCTACCATCACAGAAAACATTCTGCATTTTTACATTTTTATTAAAACATTGTTAAAACATCCCCGCCCGTTTCTGATGCTTTGCCCATGTGTACTGACTGACATCTCTGATGTGTGTGTTGAGATTCAAACTGCGTGTCGCGTTTGGTTACAGTCAGTCAGCTGCTCGGTAAAGCTCACTCCAAGATGATATATTCCCGTTATAATACTTGATATGTAGATAAAATAATTTATCTTCCTGGAGTTTATCTAGCGGTTTCTGAACGATGTTGTGCTCCCTACCCGGGTGACAACACAAGGCATCACACGCACAATAACCGGAATTTAAAACTGTGAAGAAACCGACCGATATACATAGTAGACTAGGATTTGTGCGCTCAACGCTCATCGTCTCTTTATGCCGTGAACTTTTTAATGTGCACTCGCGGTGCACTGCGCCCTCTGACTCCATGTTGCTTTAAGCGCATCATTCTGCACCCGGGATGCGCATAAGCGCATTGTGCCACGCTTTCATATATTTTCATAGTTTTGTGCACTTAAAGATGATTAAAAAAAATCTTGTTCTCACGTATCTATCATATATTTGTTGCCCCTTTACAGAGCTGCACATTACGTTTACAATAAACTATAAATCTTGAAATGTTATATTATTTGTGTAGGCCCATATAATTATTTACATTCATATATAAATTAAATATAAATTGTTTTTTTTATCAATGTATTTAATAAGAACACAAAGTAATTTGTACCTTTTCATTAACATTTTTAGATTTTATAAAATTAGTCCAGAGATGTTTTTTAAAGAATTACTTTTTGTAATTGCAATTTTTGTTAACTATCCACTCACCTAATTTAATATATATTTTTGTCATAGCTTATGATTATATATTTTTATTTTATTGCTCAACAGTAGTTCTCATCGCCGATGAGGTCTTTAAATATTTTGAGAAGGTCTTAAAAAAGTCTTAAAAAGGTATTCAAATTTACTTCAGGATTCCTGCATATACCCTGCAATATGCATCATACGTGATCTTGGCAAACACAGCACATGACGTTTTTATTTAAAATTAGAAAGTTTTAAATTAGTTAAATTAGATTAGTTAAATTAGAAATTTGTCCGGCTCGAGGAGAACAATATATGAGAGAGAGAGAGAGAGAGAGAGAGAGAGAGAGAGAGAGAGAGAGAGAGAGAGAAACCAGTTTTTTTTATATCCTGCTTCAAAACTAATACAATGCTGCCATCTTGTGTTCATTGAGGGGCACACACACAGAGACAGAATAGGTTATTGATAGAAATATTTTAAATAAATAAATATATTGATCTGAAAAATAGTACAGTCATTTTAAATTAATCTAAGTTCAATTACCAAACATACAATCTTAATTTAATTGAAATAAAAATATGATTTTACAAGATATGAGAGAATTTCTGTTCCCCTTTTTTGTCCTTATTTAATCCCTTGGCATGGGAACACCGTTTGAGATATCCAATATCCGTTCGCATTTTAGCATCTTCCGTATCTTTGTTTCACTTTGACAGAGTTTGGTGGAGATTGAATAAATCGCCTACGAGGAGAACGTGAAAACTCAGACCCTGAATTACACAAATATTCACCTTCAAACCAAAATATCTGACTTCCTGTTGGTCGAAGCTAATAACTGTAAATTAGAAAGTTGTCCGGCTCGAAGAGAACAATATATGTACCGAGTTTGGGGACTGAAGATAAAACTAACCCCCCCACTTTTGTCAAAAGGTGGCGCTATAGAGCCCCTCATCCCCGCCCGTTTCTGAGGCTTTGCCCATGTGTACTGACTGACATCTCTGATGTGTGTGTTAAGTTTCAAGCAGTTTCAAGCATGCTAAGAGTCTCAAAAACAGCCAAAAACATTATTAAACTTTGACACGTTGCCATGGCAACAGTACTTCAAATTTCAGGAATCCATTTCATATGTCTCTATCTGTCATGTTTTCACATTATACTGATGAAGTTTGAAGTCAATCGGGTGTAAATAAGACTGTGATTTAAAGCATTTTTGAAAGTGACACACTTCCTGCTGCCAGTTGGTGGCGCTATAACTTTGACTCACAAAAGTCCTATCCATGCGATCGGCTTCTTACAACGAACACACAGCTGAAGTTTCATCCAAATCATTCAATGTTTGCACAAGTTATAACACACTTCCTGTTTCCCTTTTCTCGCCATAAATTCGTTGCTTCGCCACGGCCAAACCATTTGAGATATCACAAATCCGCTCGCAATTTAGCATCCTGAATATGTTCACTTCATGCTGACCGAGTTTGGCGATGATCGAAACAATGGCCTCGGAGGAGTATATTAAATTCCAGAGCATGGGTTTTCCGAACAACCCATTATAGCTCACTTCCTGTTGGGCTGCCACGTAACTTAGAGCACGAAAGTTGTTCGGCCCGATGAGGTCTATATGTGTACCGAGTTTCATACATGTACGTGCAAGTGTGTTTGATATATAGACCAAGTTTTAATAGGGGGCGCTGTTGAGCCCCCCTGCCACGCCCGGGTATCAGCTTCAGCCCGGCCCTGATGGCCGCAGATTCTGACGTATCTGCAAAGTTTCAAGAGTTTTTGAGCATGGTAAGGGCCCCAAAAGTGCCCATTTAGTCGCTAAAAAAAAATAAAATAATAATAATTAAAGCTGCGAGCAGCGATGACGGGCTCAAGCCGGTGGCACCGCCACGCCGGTGGCATCAGCTTAACTGTGCATGGCAGGCAATATGCATTTAAACAGGAGAGCATTTTAAAAATCACTCGAATATGCCACATTTACTGCAGCAGCTGGTGCCATTATGACCATAAGCCACTCCCATGATGTAATTTAAATATAGATGAATTGTAATGTCATAGGATCACATATAGGACCACATCTATGAGATCAATTACATTTAAATGAATTTCATGTCAGATGATGTCAAAGGTCAAATCATAATGAGTTCAGAATACCATACAATCTTAATTTAATTGAAATCAAAATATGATTTTACAAGATATGAGAGAATTTCTGTTCCCCTTTTTTGTCCTTATTTAATCCCTCGCCATGGCAACACCGTTTGAGATATCCAATATTCGTTCGCATTTTTAGCATCTTCCATATCTTTGTTTCATGTTGACCGAGTTTGGTGGAGATTGAATAAATCGCCTACGAGGAGAACGTAAAAACTCAGACCCTGAATTATACAAATATTCCCCATCAAATCAAAATATCTGACTTCCTGTTGGTCGGAGCTAAATGACTGTAAATTAGAAAGTTGTCCGGCTCGATATCCAATATTCGTTCGAATTTTAGCATCTTCCATATCTTTGTTTCACTTTGACAGAGTTTGGTGGAGATTGAATAAATCGCC